>JAANSN010000034.1:0-123782 GCA_036850665.1 Dicranocentrus wangi | reverse complement strand
CAAATACCCTTAAATACTTTTCGTGAGTAAAGTAACAAAACCAGGTATTACTGGGATTAGGATGATATAAAATAGATTATTACCAGTTGACGTGTTTCATGAGATTTTTTGCTTGAAACCTGTCTTGACCCCAATTTCCTGTCATAACAAAATCAGTGCATTTTGTATTCTGGGATCGTGTCTGACTATTGATATGCCATAAAATTTCGAGAACATTACAAAATTCAGGAATTGAAGGAAATCTGAAGCTCGCAGTAAAACACTATAATTCCATTATACAGGCCATTTACGCTCCGAAGGGATTGCCAACAAGGGATTCACGTCCACGGAAGGGACAACAATGGGTAACAATAGTGGAACCGAGTTCGTGCTCAACAAAGATTGCGGAGCGTGTCTGCAAAACCAAGTTAGGGTCAGAGTTCCCACTAAAGATGGTAACTGTACCTGCTACGACGTGTCCACTCTCCTGATCAGAGATGATGATCCGAATAAATGTCCCGATGATACCGCTGGAGCGCGGTTTTTGTATCCCAATAATAATCGCTATCTCTGTATGTGCACCCATTACGGTGTACCCAAATACAGAAACAGTGAATGCGGCAGGAAAACAGGTTAGATACCCAATCGTGATTTATTGTATTATTGGTTACATTTGCTCTGGAGATTTGCCATGTTGAATTTGACAAATTGCTTAGTTCAAATGCTTGTGCTTACCTATTTATTTCAAATTACCTGAATTGACTTGTCAAATCACACGTAACGATGAATAATCTGATGTGCTATACTAATTGTCAAAACCAAAATCTTACTTTACATTAATTATCATCGCTTAGAGAATAATGATTTGCAGCACATGAAACAGTGTAATATAATATGATTTACTTTTATCCTTTGATATATTCAATGTTTGCCAATCTACCAACAACTAAATCTTGCGGACTATTTTCCAGTACCCGGAGGCAACAACACTTCATCTTTCGCAGTATACGTAAGTGTATAACGGCATATAATTTTCGTTACGTCCTTACATGCTCTCTCACTGTATCAAATTGAGTGGTCCTTATAGGAAAGAAAGACGAAAGGAATATGTATGTATTGCATGAAGATCCGAATAAAAATGATTTATTCTTTACGGCTCGTCTCTGTTTATAGATGAAGGGGAACAACACTAACGACATACAGAACATTGATTCACTCGGGACTTCTTTAGGTCATATACTCCAAATCACTCTTCTGTTCACGCTGGTCCTAGTCTGCTTTGTAGCAATCATCTTCGTGGGGTTCTGCATCATCCGGAGACGCTCCTTCAAATGTCTTAGCCGCTTCAATGCCCGAACCAGAGTAAGCATTATTTCTCACCAATTGCTTGTTAGTTAGCACGCGGCTTTTATTTATGAAGTTGCTTTTGACGTCCAGGTGTATACTGTTGACACACTCATGACGTGTTGCTCTGCTCGTGTACGTATATTCATAAAAATGAGATTGTGTTATGGGATTCCCTTTTGATCGTTGATGTAATAAGTGATGCACTCGTTCTAAAAATATATAATTTTCCAAAAGCGCAAAAGTGATGAATTAAGGTAGGGAAAGAAGTGAGTCTACAAGTCTACCTTTTCCAGCTTGTATGCATATATATTTTTAGTTTTTAAGAAGCCTTTCACATTTTAGTTCTTAGAAGGCATTCTAAAGGTTCATATAAACAGCCCTGTTTTACAAATAAACCAATTGAGTTTTCTGGATTCCTTGCAAGTTCACACTGAAATGAGATCGTTGTAAGTATGTTTTATTTACAAAGCATACATAGCGCATATACCTAGCAATTTGCTTCGTCTTTGAACCTGACTCTTTGAAACGGTCTCTGTTGATGCTGGGTTCTCTTCTATCTGAATGTGGAAAGTGCAACGTTACGTTAGACTATAAAATCTGCATGGCCTGAAAAGCGACACCTGAATACTCTTAAAGCTAATGCTCTTCTTGGAAAGAGTAATAATGTTTTCTTGCCTTTCGTTGATTTAGATGGAGATGAAGTCAGCAGTATCGGGCCGACTCTTACCTGACCGATTTATCAACAATCCGACTTATGAAACTACCTGCCTCGATCTTTCCATTCGGATGTACACTCGAAGCGAAATTAATTTACTGGCTCAGGTTGGCCAAGGCTGCTTTGGGAAAGTTTACAAAGGTAATAAGGATAACAAACTTGAATGTTGTGAGATGCGCTGTGTGAAGTGCGTTTGAAAGGATTAGGCTGGAGAATACCTAGTACAGCGGGACCTAAATGTATCTAATGGGAGAAAACTTGTATTTTGTGCTTCCATTGCGTAGGCGAGGTAATGGGAGAGATCGTGGCTGTGAAGTTAGTGCGAAGTGAACATTCCGCCGAAGCTCTCCGTGAAATCGAAACAATGGCTTGCTTCTCCCATCCAAATATTCTTCCTCTTTTGGGTATCGTCAAAGCCATAGGTATGTTACCTTTTGCTGTTTTGTAATGATGTATAGTTGTGTCTACATTAATTAATTTGAAGCATAGTTGTGTAGGCTAGTGTGATCCATCCACGTAAATATGGAACACGTACCGTTGTTCCTTGGCGTTAGAACAATTTATGTTTCTCATTTTCTAAATCGATTTTTATTTCAACATTTTACAAGTCGCGTCGTATTCAAAACTTATAGATATGAAAGATGCAATATGTAGATAACGGAATAACAACTCCGACATCTGACTACACAAAAATCTTCATTTGCCCCGAATTTAATTGGTGAGTTTTAGGTTAACGAGCTATATAATGTCATTAGTTTTATGACAAAAGTCCACGAACCCACTTCACCTTTTCACAAGGGCGACCAACAAGAATAAATTGAATTCCATTTCAAACCGTTAGTTAATGTCTAATGTTGAATAACAATATGAAAGCTTCGTAAACCTTTTTTTAATTACACAAAGAAGTATCTGTACACAGTGTCGTGTAGTCGTGTCTACATTTCAGTCAGGAAGAATCTATAATTAGTGAGTTTAATTAGTACAAAGATTTTAATTAGAAACTTTCTCTGAACTGAACTCACTAGACAAAATTTCATATTATTATTAATGGGAGATATAGAAATCTACATTTCACAGTCAGGAAGAATCTATAATTAGTGAGTTTAATTAGTACAAAGATTTTAATTAGAAACTTTCTCTGAACTGAACTCACTAGACAAAATTTCATATTATTATTAATGGGATATATAGAAAAACACTCGAACCGTCGTCATTTCATGTTTTTGAAGCATTGGAGCGTAAAGTGAGAGGTTGAGGTTGATTTGAGATTGAAAATGATAATTATTGCTTGCCTACCTGATTGTGAGCAGAGGCTGACGACTCTCCCTGGCTGCTCTTTGAGTTTATGGAACATGGGGATTTGGCTAGCGTGCTGAGGAACAGTTCTTCTGGACAGTTTCTAGAATGTGGACCACCTCGATCTGCCCTGACCTCCAGTGACTCATCCAAGGACGAAATCAAAACGGAGGAAGAGAAATATCCACCGTTACAACTTACACATGTTAGTAGCGTTTTTTCTCTCTGCCTTGGCCTTCGTGCGCACTTTTTGCCATTATTTGGAATAAGCCTGCTGTGGCCTGCGAGCGAGCATTATTAACCTAAGCCGATTACTATTACGCTTAGGTTCTTGTTCCTATTGCCATTTCCCTGTGAAGAACATCCACATACGCAAAACTGTAACAGTCCCAATACTTAAGTTAGACTTAATGGCATAATGCCGTTCACAGAATGGCAATCCCACTACGTTTTATAGAAAGTGGTCGCATACTTTTAAGTAGTTTTTATTTCATTTTCTTGGAACCTTCCAAAACCTTATAAATTGTAGGTTTAATTAAGGTTTTAATATTTGATGATTTTCCGCGAAACAAGAATAATTACACATAACAATTAGCTGAATGACTTTACATGTAAAAAGACGTGACAGTGGCGTGACGTTTCAAAAGATATATTAACTTTCTTCGCTGCTTTCTTCGCATGTTTGTTCGTTTAAAACACTTTGAAAGCGAAAGGTTTTGTTCTTGGAATGACTGGGGGGTAGCGGAAGAATAAACATTCCTTCTTCTTTCTTCAGTGTAATCAGCACAAATCACGCTTTGATGTTAACTAGATGAACATATTGGAACTGAAACGTTGGTATATGGAATACTGAAACACATTTTGTATGAAAGTAGTTTTCTTCAAAGCTGCTGACGTTCAAATCTTGAAGGCCACCCCCAGGCAGGTGTAGCACTGACTGTGCATTAGATCAAATTACTTTGACAGTTTCGGCGGGTGTTATTTGCTATTGAAGATCCGAGGCAGAGGTATTTTACCTGTGTGAAAACTGTACATTCATTTATCCTGTTGTTTACCATGATGTCAATCCGATTTTCCTAGAATATTATAGAAATAGACCAATAATGAAATCTTGAAATCTGAGCCCCTTCTAAAGTATTGTTTCGAGAGACAATGCAACCAGCCTTGGTCGTGTTTACATAAACTTGTAAGCAAAAGCATCGATTACAAAATAACAAGGCTTTCCAAGAGTTTTTTATGCACCTATTGGATAGTCCTCTTGCATGTGGTGAACTTTGCAAATAGGTACGGTACACGTGCTTATTAAACGTTAGAATTTCAATATACTTCATAATGCGTCTAGTACTAGTAGCGCTAGCGATGCAGGGTGCAGCCTTGCAGTGGAAAGGAATACGTTTCAAGGAGATTTATTTTTTCATTATTTGTTTGAGATGCAAAAGGAAACCTAAGAGGATATATCATAACAAGATAACTAGTTAATTTGTGTTTAACGACTCTAAGGCCTGTTTCGAATCCAAGCTTCTTGTTGCGAACTTCGATGAAGGAACCAGTGTAAAGTTTTGGTATGTATTCTGAAATGTTTTTGTAGGAATTATTAACAAACATCGCCATGCAAATTGCGGCAGGGATGAAGTATCTGTCCTTCCAGCATTTTGTGCACCGCGACCTAGCAGCTAGAAACTGTTTGGTGTCTGCATCGGGACTGGTCAAAATTTCCGACTTTGGTTTATCAAGGGATGTGTACACATGCGACTACTACAAGGTTGGTTTGGAACTAACACTATGCTGCACGTAACTAATTAAACTAGCAATAATAGTAAGTTTCACACTCGAAATTACAATTCCATAAATATGTGTGTAGATTGGCGGATCAAAACTACTTCCCATTCGCTGGATGGCACCAGAAAGCATTTTGTATGGGCGCTTCACCTTGGAATCTGATGTCTGGGCATATGGAACCGTTCTATGGGAGATTTACACGTGGGGAAAGCAGCCGTACTATGGACACTCAAATGAAGAAGTGAGTGGGATTTAAATATTAATAAAAAATATAGTATTGCTCACTGAACCCATTTTTACACATAACGTACATAAGGCATACATACACAAAACTCCAATAAACCAAATTCCAACCTTGGTTTTCATGTGGGGCTGTAGGTTCCTGCTTTGTCCTTATTCCTTTTTCATAAATGATATGATGTGTATCATGTAATGGGTGTACTGATTTGTGTGGCAGGTTGTGCAGCTAATCTTGGATGGAGTGCTCCTCTGCCCTCCAAGCGATAGTCCTTCTCTCATTCAGGAAATTATGGCAGGATGTTGGAAGACTGAGTCAAAGGACAGATTCAACTTTAGCCAGATCTGTGAGAAGTTTGCAAAGGCTGGTTACAGCGTGGGCCATAGCGACTTTGAGAATGAGTACGAAAGCCCGAAACAGGTATAAATTGTCAAAATAATACTGAACCACTAGTTGAGAAACTGTATGTTGCACGCTCAAGGCACGCTTTGTGCGAAGAAGACAACAGACATCATTTCATGACCAAACGAAATGCATCGAGTGCATGATGGAACGAATGAAAATCCATGTTTCCTTTTATACCACTGTCATAAAGCAAGTGTATTTACTTACTAAGCCAGCAGGCTTCCATGTTTTGCAAGAGAGCTGTAAAGCCCATACGTTTCTTGGTGTCTGGCTTTGAGTGAGTATGATGTCGCCTTCTTTCAACCATGTTACCGTTCCATAGGCTGGAGATTCTTCGGGATTAGTTGACATGACATGGCATTATTAGCAATATGACTTTCTCCACTGTTGACTTTCTACTTTCTTTCATTTCAGATTGTGAAGGAAGATTTGCTCCACAGCACATCCCCTTTTATGATGTCAATCCCAGAGTCGGAATATGAAATTCCGAGACCAGCTAATGAAATCGAGTACCTTCAAGTTGTATAGGGATAGTAAGAAGAGAAGAAGGAACCAAAAAAATAGAGATGAGTGAGTACCTATACAGAGTGGCATAGTATTTTACATGTATTTACAAATTACACATAATATACCTCCTTGTTGACTGATTGTGAGTGAATCGAGTGCATGGAAATGTACCTATCTATCTTTTATTCTGTACCAAGTTAGATGTTTAGTGCAGAAAACCAAATGTATATTTTAAAGATATATATATTTATGACAAACATAAGATACAGTCCAATATACTCTTCAGATCTATAAATATATAATATCTCATATATGTAGTGCACATTTCTGTAGCAGTGAAAGTAAAAGATACAATGTAAATAATTTTCGTACCAAGTTTTCCGTTTCCTTTGTGTAGTTCCAATTTGTAAGTCAGTATTTGCATAAAGTACGTTTTTGAATGAGATGCTTCCTGGAATCAAGTGTATTGTAGTGAAACTAGAACTAAATATATTCTAAAATCTTACACATGTTCGCGTTTGTTGTTCATTTCCTTCCTATTTGGAATTGGGATCATCGTATTGCTCCGCATGTTTCCATAATATCTGTTAGCCCTTGAAGCATGAAAGTAAATAAGCATCTTTTTGCGCATATCGTGCGGCCACACCTCAAGGGCTTCAAAGATGTTTGCCTGTTTTTTGATATCTTTCCTTTATTTAGCAACACAAAAGGAGGATCCAGTATTTTCTCCTTCAAGGTTGATTTCATAATGCAATCCGCATATTTCAATAGCCCATTGTTGCGCTGCCATATGGTTTTCCCAATCCACACAAAAAAGTTTCAAATTAGCTTTTCTGTTCGTACTTTCACCACCTGTTGCGATTGAAAGGTTGTTTCATACACCTGGTAAAATACATTAGCACATAGGAACAAACCTGATGGGTTATTATGCAATGCTGACATAACATAACCCACACGGTTTGTATAAAATAAAAACAGATTTTCTCAATTTTTGGAATTGCACAGTGTAGCACACACCCACGCTCACATGCCTTTACATTATTCCTGTGCTAATTGCCATTGTAATACAATTCCCAACAAACTTCTCATATTTCATATACATACGTTCGGTCTTTGGATTTTGTTACATACTCTGCTATGTATTTAATCAAGATCATGACTGATGAACTTTGTAGATGGATTGTGTAGTTTTGAAAGAGGGTCTACGTTGGAATCTATACTTTGACTTCCGTTATGTCTGCTAATTGGAGCGATTCCTTTCAACTCATGACTTACCCGACCAATTTGGACTTGCCTTTAAATAGAATTTTACCACCAACGCCCCCCTCCCCAGTCACGCACTAATATTTTAATACGGTCTGATTTTATGGTTGAACGATTAACGATAAAAATAGCCTTTGAACAAAGGAGCGTGCGTTCTTATATAATAATATGATGTAAGGTGTGAATACAAGATTCTGAATATTCGAAAGCTGGGAATGTACACACCGCCATCGCATTAAACCCGTTACCCCGTAATGAAATTCCATTTCAATCTTTGCTTGAAGCTTTCTCATTTCTTCCGGAGCTTAACAGAACAGAATACGAATACATGTATACCAAACCAATTAAATGTTGATAAAGGGCCAAACAATTTAAATTTGCTGAGAAAGGTCTCTGAGAAAGTTCACGTTTTCCAGCCAGAGATAACTTAAAAAGCATCAAAGTTAACGATGACGTAGATCTTGATTTGAACATAGGTACATATGACAAGTATCACAACCCCATACACGCTCATTTTATAAGCATGATCACTCACGACTTCACGACCAGTAATTTTCCATTCCATTTTCTACTTTGCGTCTTTCTTTACCCAACAAATCAATACAAGAATACAAGGGTGAAGGCTGAAGTATATTTTCAATGACAATATCTCGTCTTGTAGCACACTAGCTCGGTGAAACTTTGCAAAATTAAAAAAGCTTGAGTTATTTCATTCAAAGCTTATTTCATTTCTAATCTTTAAACCTCACATGAACCTCAAACTTTAGAGGCATACAATTACAAGAGCTGACTCAATAGAGTACAAAAATTCTGAATGAAACTCCATTGTCTTGTGCAATACTGTTATAGCAAAATCAATAGGAGTAATTTACCCTACGGATAGATAACATTTTCATGAAAAACAAGGAATTATCGTGCAATTTTAGAATGTTATACCCGAAAGAGTGCTAAATGTTCTACAAATTCATACAAACTCACACTTGAAGAGAATGTTAACGCGACGAAGACGTCATGTGGGGTAAATGCGCTGTCGTCGTCACTAAAAATCTCTTCTTTATTGTTATCACCACATTACGTACAATATCGTCCAACGCCAAATAATGGTTCTACACTGTGTTTTGACTCAAATGTTTACAAACTTTCCTGGGATTACAGGTAACATAGAAAGGATTAGGTACAAATGACGTTGACAATGATATAATCCACATTGAAGCATATTTGGCATAACTGCCAAAAGCATAGTTTCTTGACCTTTGGTATCTAATCAATAACCAATATTGAACTTCGCCCAAAACGAGGATTACATTAGAAATATGTGTACCTGTTTCTGAAAACTTATTTTCACCAGACATTATATTATACAGAGGTACTGTATTAACTATAAAATAAAAGTTAACACGAATAAGGCACTGGACTTTAAAGTTCTAAACTCAGCTTCTTGGTGCATATGGGTATCATTAATTTAAGTTTGTTTTTAAACTTCAAAACCAGGGTGAGGTGAGTTACTGTCCCTGTTCTGTGGTGTACGCTGTAATGTAACTGTAGGGTGGGTGCTGTAAAACAGCAAATTAATGAAGTCACGTAACAAGTTCTTCCAAAAGAAGGATACACAAGGAACACGCGGCGGTGTGTCTGGGAAAGCGTAGGTTAAAAACAAGGTATATGCCGCCATTAGTACATTCTGTGGATTCAGTTTCAGATACACAATTCCATACGAACACTAGCATCGTCAAATCCAACAACATTTTAAGTGTGGGTTTGGCTGATTAATTCAGGGCGAGACAATTACGCGTTGTTACTACTAGGTCTAGCTAGGTGTGATTATAATTGACGCTCTGATTACGAGCTTGAGCTATTCTGCTGAAAAGAAAATCCCGTGCAAATCTAATCTACTCATCAGACTTGCTTTCGCCAATATTATTGAAGTTTCTGTATAGGGAATTAATCCTTTTTGTTTGGATAGAAGCTGCTCACGTTACATATCACAACCCTATTAGGACTTAATTGAGTTGACATTTCTCTATTGGGGCCAAGCCCATGTGAGTTACTTACACAGGTTGTTGGTCGTACTTTAAGCTGACCTAAGTCAAGATAGCATTGTTCGTTGAACTCCATGATATTTGTATTACGTACGGCAAATCCTTGGCGAATCTAATAAAATGGTAATTGTAGTTGTCATCCATCATCCTCTGTCTCTCTCTGATGTTTATTTATTCCACGAACCATTGGATGCCATAGTCGATGACTAAAGGTTAGACGTACGTTTACTGGATCGACAATTTACTTATCTTAGCCAGATATGTAATTGTGGATAAGACGGTAAGAATCTTGTGATCATCATAAATCAAAAAATACTTTTCCCCGCGGATTACTCAGGTGAAAGCGATAAAGATTCCAGCCAAATATGTAGCATTTAGCATTAGACGTTTTCACGCTAATGACTTTAATCTGAAAAAAAGTTTCCTCAATCCTATTCCTTTAAACACAATACACGACCAAAACACTGTATATTATGATACGGAACAAAAGGAGGCATACAATTTTTTTGCATTACTTTCTTTTCTTTTATAATCAATATGCACATCAATAAGCACAAAAGAAGTATTGACTTGACATGCGTCTGTTGCACATAAAAATGGTAAGATTTTATTAAAGGATATTTGCATACTCACGATCAGTCACGAAGTCATTTGCAAATGGAATCATCGTCCCTCTTAATTCTCGTTCGTCTTATGCTATGAACTATTAATGCTTAAGTCATAAAATGCTTTGGTCATTTTTACAGGGCATTCAGAAGTTCAGAAGCATTCAGTCAGGCATCGCAGAAGTAGGCATTCAGATCCACGTATCACACATCCACATATGTATAACACAGATACATGTTGTTTTCCAACTAACAAAACAAAAAGAATTTCTAGCTAATCGCAATTGCAGGACTTTTATTCGTTACTTAAGTTTACTATATAATTTTTAAGCACACCTAATAATGGAGTTTGCTGAAGCCCAAAATACTCTTCGTGAAACCAATCCTCGAGAAATAATACCTCAGGATACAGCCAAACTACAACCACAATGTAACCCAAACCCAGGAGATAATGTACATAATGCAATTAGTACCGGTGGAAGAACTACACCACCATCATCCCTATCCCCGGCTACCCCGTCGACGACTGTTAATGGCAGGAGTGAGATTGTAAGAAACGACGAGGACGCAGTTGTAGGTGAACCGGTGGACACCGGCTCATCTCAAGATGCTGATAAAATGGCCTTCATCATAAAATTGGATCCGCCGGATTTAGTCCGCCAGACTCAACAACCAGGTGGTGTGCCCATAGATGAATTCCAGAGCAACATGAGAGTCTCGTTCGGGTCAACCTGTAATGACACAGCAGTGCAAGGCGGATGTAACCAAGCTTCATCAGGCTACAGAGATAATGTAGATGTCAAACCGCCAGTGCAACTTAATGCCTCCCTTCCATCGAATGCCCCGTTGGATTGGGGTTTGTTCCAAAAGGACTTGTTGACTTTGCAACAAACCGCTGCCAATATTGGCAGAGTGAAAGAATTGGAGAAAAAGTTTCGTGAAGTAAATGAGCGATATGAAATGGAAAAGAAGAAGCATACCGAGGCTGTATCAATGCTTAATTCTGAAGTTGAGAGATTATTGAGCCGCCTTAAGGAAGTAGTACCTCAGCAGGAGGAATCTGATTGGGATGAAGCGGCACCTAATTCGCAAATTGACGCACAGCTCGATGAAATTGAAAAACGACTTAATGAGCTTGAAACAAATACAATGACTAGGCTCACTGAAATAAAAAATAATCGTCTTGAAATCTTGGAGCGCATCAAGGAAAACAAAATTGTGTTGTCGACATTTTTCGAAAGCATTATGTCATGTTACAAAGATGAGGTATCTGTGAGTGGTGGAGAGAGACTGGTAAGTTCTATGGTGGTATTGGGAATACCTTTGATGATTTTAATTTTACGTTACCGTTTATGTGTTTGTCAACATTTACAGGATGACGTTAACACAAAGGGTGATAGCGGTGACGCAATGGACACAAATCCAAGCGGTGAAGATACAACAAGCTTGCAAACGGAGACCCGCACGCTTCGCACACGCACCCTCATTTTACTAGAAACAATAAGAAAATGAGTAGCACGTCTGAAAATGATTCAGTGGAGCAAAGTGTGAGTGAAAGGGAAACAAATAGCTCCAATACCCTCTCCGATTCCGATCCTGGTAACATTCACAAAAGAGATAGCAGAAAGCCTGGTAATGTTTGTTCTTGCGGTAAAACCTTCTTAAGGCGTAGCTCTTTATGGAATCATTTATCTGTACTTGATACGCAGGTACACATCCTGTGTGAATACTGCAACAAAGAATTTGCTTCCCATGCCATCTTAAATGAGCATATTTTGAAAGAACATAAAATCAAAGTTGATAAGCGGTAAATGTGCTACAAGTGTATGTAATACAAGGTTTCGGGAACGTCGGGAATTGGTGCAACATCAGTTTCAAATGTAAGTTTCTTAAGATTACACGTGCAATATAACATAACTGTGGTGTCTCTTTCTCGTCAATTGTTTTATTGATACTCCTTTTTCATTTGATTTTCTAGGCGTTCAACATGTGGAAGACGCTCTTAGATCCATGAGATTTGTGTAATGTTTTTCGTACTTATATAATACCCAAATCATTTTTTGAATAGGGTTGACGTACAATCCATTGTAAATACATTTTATCAATCCTGATTATAACTTCTTGTTGTACATTTGGCATTAGGTTTTGTTTCATGTCCATTTGTTCATTGATAAAGTCAACAAAAGAATAATTTTGTCTATGTGTAAGTCTTGTGTACGATATTTTGCATGCGTATCCACTGAAAATGGACTTGAATTGAATCCATTTTTACATCATAAGGAGCATTCAATGGGCTTACTCTCATATAGGAATATGGACTAATAAGGAATTTGGTCATGTCACGAATAAAGGCAGTCATCATAACTCATAAAACCATGTACACCACGATTATCTGAGACTGACCCTGACCGTGTACTTTGACGCGACAAAATACCAAGCATATAAAAGTATATGCCAGTTAATTACTTTTTATCATAGTTTTATGTTCTGTCCTATCTGGTTCTGGAATGAAGGCGACCCATGTCTTGCCAAATTTTCTGGAATCTGTTGATACGGTAAACAATTACTTCTTCGTCAGTCATAAAACCAACCGTATTATAATTATGATTCATCACGATATCGCCGACGGTGCGACAAATCTTACCTGCTTTGCTAACGATTCGTTCGATATTTTCACGTATACAAGTCCTGGCAGTAGTTTCATCAAGTCCAAGAAGGAAACCACTGCACGAATTGAAATAAACTGTCACTTACACCCAACCATACCATATCTCCATATATGTTAAATGTTATTTTTTTAAGCGGATGTTACTTACACGCCAAAAACATCCTTAGGAGATCTAAGCTCATCGTGTGACGAAGAACCACTTGAAATAATCATATTCTGTTGTAATAAACCAAAGGAGTCATAGTCAATGTGAGAGTGTGTGTTTCATTAAACGGAATAGTAATAATATCATATTTGAATTTAACATGTGCTGTGCTATTGATAACTATACAATTTGTAGCATACTTTGATTCTTCGAGTACAAATATCTTCAATTAAACGATTTCCAATATATATCATATTTTCCATTGGTTCATCTCCATGAAACGAAGGAGAGTATGTGACTTCGAAAAATACATCCTTCTCTGCAGCCGCTTTACCCTTCTGACGATTCAGTTTCACTTTATTGATCCAATGTGGCCCTTCGATGTCAAATGTGATTATATCAAACACACATGTGGTGGAGATTATGCAGGAAACCATTGCATCATGGTTTGTTGGCACAACTGCCAATATATCATAAGATGAAGTGTTCTCTTGGGACAACTACAAAAATAGATTGACGCAATTACAACAAGGAATCAAAGAACGAAACTAACAAGATGAAGTAGCAAGCAGTAAAATGTTAGTGTATTTAAGAGTCTTACCACAGTTTGAAGATGGGTCACATCGTAAAATATGATTGTTAGCCTCTGAAGAATTCTGATGTCTTTATGTTTATCCATTAGCTCATCAATCCATTTCGGCCGTTTTGGGGGAGTAACCCCTCCCTGAGTGGATTGGCTTGTTTGTACTGCAGTTGCAGATAGAATGCCCCCAGTTCTCTCTTCCAATTTTCGTTTTTTCCCTTTCTTTCCAGGCGTGATTTGCGGCAAGCAGTTGGTAGCAATCACTGGAGTATTTAGTGCCAAAACCTTATAACCCACTTGGGCAAATGGATAAATGGATAAATGGACAATAGACAAATTAAATCCCGTTTCCTCACGCATGTTGTTTTTTATAAATGCACATAAACCGTTACGGTTACAAGAAATGTCTCTATGTATTTTTGTACATAAACAACTTACATGATATTGCAGCTTCACATACTTGTTGACAATTAGGGCCTATTGGGATGCTCAGGTCTCCAAAACATTGCTTTCCAAATACCTTCCGTGGCAAAGTAAACTTTTCCATGCTCACTTTGGAAAGTGCTCAAAAACGGCACACGTTTAAAATACGAATAAATTTACACTAACCAACCGTTACCGTTACACACAAAAAAAAATACAAAAAAGACGACCTTTGCATAGAGCAACTCGGCAATATCTGATTGTGAACTAAAAAATAGGGTGAGCAAAGAGCGAACACCATTTAAAATTATTAAATAAAAAATACTTTTTAAACTGTAGTTACGTACGCACGACGGGTTTGAGATTCTAACAATAAGATTTCGAACTGGAAACTGGAAACGTCCATGCACTGCACACTCGTCAGAAAGAGTGTCACACACGTGCTTTTTAGGAATCAAACAGCATTTTTATTATTCCATTTTGAAAATGTGCAATGCACATACCTAATTGATGTGTTGTGTACTGTGTGCAATGCAAAGTGTGCATGTGCGTGCATCTGCCTGCATGCGTTGCTGACATGTGAATGCCGGGTAAAAACACAAGAAGATTTGGTATAGCCAAGGCACAATTAATACGCAACAGAACAGAGAACTCAATGAAAAGATACACTTTTACTTGAGGAGCGAGAGCAGGTGATCCCGTACGGTGGTACTAAAAAAAATATATATACATGCAATATCATATCATCGGTTTTGATTCCACTCCATTCCATTTCTGTCCGTTTCCTCCTGCCTGGATTCAATTTCAAATCATAATTCATAACATAGCCACTTTAATTGACTTTAACTTACTGTTAGTTAAACCCGTTTATGAAGTGTAAGTGTATGGTGGATATACATAACATTATATGTAGGGAGGGAGTACGTAGTTATAAACATTTCAGATTTCGCCATTGTCACCTGAAGTGTCTACAAACCTTTTGCTGACATGATGACCCTGTTTTGTACGGCTTGTCGAGAATTGGGCAGCGTTGTAGGTAATAAGACTTTGTCATGGCGTGGTGCTCAGGTATATTTCCTGTCCAGGATGTCACCTAGAAGGGAATTTGCACGACTGACCGGCCACCAACTAGCACTGAAAAGTGCAAAGACAATGAGTGAAAATAGGTTTTCTGTGCTTACAACAAATACTAATATGCTCGGTTCAAAAGCCGGTGGTTTTCACAGTTTCTCAGTTGTGAACACTAAATTCGACGATAAGTTAAATTTGAACGAGGAATTACATGTGGGGGATAACGTAAGGGGTTCAGGGACATCTGATCTCGGCGACGACGACCTCACCGCAGAAGAACGCCAAATTTTAAAGGTGTTGGAGGAGGAAGAAAGACGGTATAGAGAGAATGCTTCCAGTAGTGACGACTATCACATATGGGACGACAGCGACAAGGGGTCTGACGAAACTACGAGGCTAACTGGATCTGTTGCGGAAGGTTATGTGCCATTTCAGAATCAGCAACGCATTATACAAGACGTTATCGACGAGATTTGGAACCCTCTTCCACAACAGGAGGAAGAGGAGGAACCGGAACCTCGACCGTATTATCCAAGTAAATGAATACTTTTAATAATAATTTGCTACGCACGGCTTTAGTATTGGAAATAGGAAATTGAAACTTTGATTCTGTGGGCTACTATAGGAGGAAAAACTGGTGTCTTTGATTTGGGCGAGTTGGTGGATTTACTTCGTGATGAATATGCAAAGGAGGTTGTCGCTATTACTTTGCCGAAGGAACTTGACTACGCGGACTACATGGTTATTGTGACGGTGGGGTAGGTAGATAATCTTACAATAATTGGTTTTTGCTGAAATATTTATGGTATATTTGCAATAAGTGCAGTGAAACAAATTGTAAATAATTAGGAACAACCGACAACTTCTAGCCCTGGCCAACTTTGTGCGAAAACGATTCAAAATGAAAGACCGAAAGCCCACGGATAAACTACCGTTTTTTGACAAATCGATTAAGCATCAAGGATGGATTGCGTTAGATCTAGGAAACATCATTCTCCACATATTTCTTCAAAAAGTTCGAGACTATTATGATTTAGAGCTGTTGTGGACTGTCGGCCCATTATTTGATGACTTATATAATGCAAAGGACTCAGAAATTATACAGTTACTGAATTCAATTACATAAAGTGCTTGAGTACGTGATGTAAGGTATCTTTGTTGTTATATTTATATACGATGAAAAAGTCAAATTATTTATTCACGTCAACTTTTTTTTACATCTGAACGAACGAATTCACAGCTGAAACGTTAAGGTATACGATGGCGGATATTTACGTTGCCATTTTTAATATTGTATGATGGTATGATCAAAAAATCTAATTCAGCAGGTTCAAAGCATGTTAGATCGAAAGTTTATATATAATAAATGCAATGGCGAAGTTTGAAACATTCACAGAACTTATACACGTTTACAAAATATAACCTGGTGTTCGTATCTCGGTAAAAAATTAATTAGACATTGTTAATCATATTATATATTAAGGCAGTCGCAGTTAGTAGACGCAAACATGCGCTCTACTGCCTATGTCAAATGCACTAGAGAAAAGACTTATGACATTGGACTTCAGAAAGGAACAAAAACATGATTTAGCTAACATATTTATAATAGTTCGTGTTTTCTAAAAGTTTTGGAATCAAGTATTTAACGCTTATTTTCTAACTGACTTGATAAATTGTTTTGCGCAGCAGAAATAAATAGTTGATTCAAATCTACATAGACAGCCAAATACCAGTGTTACTAAATATCCGTTAATTCATGCGGTCTTCATTTTAGTATAATACGGTAACTTTAACATTGTAACAAATCCGTCATAATAGCTAAGGAGGATGCTACTTATCTCGTTAATTTATATACAAACATGTACATACTTACCTACATTAGGTTACACATAATATACATAATAAACTACCATTCACCATTATACTCACACGCACTTACGAGTTATAGTTTAAAGTAAGCAGTCATATCCCTCTTTTACAACTTAACTCAGTACATATTTCTGCTAGAAACGACGCCGACGATAGCAAGAATTGTTATACCTGAATCTGAACTTGGATACTTACTGCCAAGTCCAAACCGAAAAAAGGAAGGGAAAACCAAAAAAAAGTTTTAAGCAGACGTATGTAACTTACGTTAACATTATTATTATATCATCATTTCTACTTTTACGCCTCTACGTTACATCAATTTCTAAAATTTGGGTAAAATGGATGACCATGAGCATGACGGTGACCACCAGCACTTGTCCCTGCTTGACCAGGTCGGTAGGATGGATACCCAGATGCCCCAAAGAAAACGTTAAGGAAGTCTTGAGTTGATGGGTCGTAGGATGATTCATAGCCACGCCCTTCATCCATCAAATCAACACCTTGATCATATCGGAATCGCTTTTTCGAATCTGAAAGTACCTCGTACGCCTCCCCAAGGTCTTTAAATAGTTTCTCCTGCTCCTTTTGTACAGCTTCGGTTGCGTTAGCGTGTCTATCCGGATGAAGCTGCAATGCCCTTTTCTTGTAAGCTTTCCTTATCTCATCCTCCGTCGCATTCTTCTCCACATTTAGAATCTTGTAGTAATCTTTCCTCTTCGCGCGTTTGGCGGCTAGCTTAGCGTTCTGAAGATCTCGCTTCAACTCCTTTAGCGTGGGATCGATTCGCAGAGCTGCTTCGTAGTCATGAACTGCATCGTCATGCATCTCCTTATTTGTGTAAAGTCGTGCACGATGAAGGATAGCCTTTAAATAGTTTGAATTATGTTCGATTGCTTTTGTGCAAGCTTCAAGGGACTCGTCGATTTTGCTTTGTCTATGAGCAATCAACGCCAGGTTGAAATACAGTTTTGACTTAATAGTGATCTGAAAATACAATAAAAACACATTTTAATATTTTAAAGCCGATAAAATGTGGCTAATTAAATTGTTTAAAATACACAAGTATTTTATATATTTATAAACAGGATTCTACGAATAATAAAAAGGTCAAGCACTATGCAACATACGTTGTTCATTTCTCCCGTGCTCACAATTTTCAAGCACTCTCTGTAGTCTTCCTTTGCCTCTTGGTATTTGTGAGAGGTGTATTTAGAACTACCAGAGTCTCTAAGTTCCTTTACTTTTTTCAAGTTTTTGCACAATGTTTGAAATGAGCTATTATCTGGAGCATATTGAAGACCTTGTCGAACAAACTGAATGCTCTTATCCAGATTATCGTCCAGGTACAAGCACATTGCACGAATATGTAACGCCTCAGCGGATCTCACATCATTCTTGAGGACTTCCCTAAATGATAAATTATTTGTTCAATAGTATGTATATTGTAAATAAAATTGCCAAACCAACTAATAGCTAGCTTATACATAAGGTAAACGTAGTCTTACGTGCAGAGTTCCTGTGCTTCGGTGTGTCTTCCTAACCGAACTAAAGCATCTGCTTTAATCATTTTCAAGTCATTGTCTGCTGTTGCAACATCCAACGCCTGCGATGTTAGAAAGATTAACTTTCTGAAATCCTTTTTGGCTCGGGTAGCCTGAATTTCTAACATGTGCCCTTTCAGCCATCGAAGCCTCTCATGTTCGGCACTTGCTCCAACGTTGAGACCCAGATTCGCAGCACATTCAAATGCCAATTCACATTCACGAGTATTGCCCAAAGCCAATGTTGTACGAATCAATCGCAAATAGCCCTTTTCGTACACTGGGTCAAGTTGTAAAGAAGTTTTGATATCAGCAAGAGCCTCCTTATGCCTCTTTAACATCATATAACACGCTGATCTATTTCCATAATACGAGGCCTCTGAAGGCATAGCCTCTGAAATATCAAATTACATGTTTTATTTCTGTTATTTGCAGTTAATGCAAATGGTAACTGCAAAATATTAAAATACATAACTAATACAATACATAATTATCAAAACAGCACTTACCAATGGCTTTGGTATACATCTCTAGCGCCTGATAATACTCGCCAACTTTGAAATGATCATTTCCTTTCTTCTTTCGATCTTCAGCAATTCTGCAACATAAAACGCACCATAGTCATATAATTGCATCTTGCATCACACCTAATTGCACGTGTCACTCGTTAATTAAACACTGTTAACTGTTATATGATTCTTAATAATATGAAGCTATTCGCCACTCACTCAACTGCCGGAATTGGCTCAACCTCAATTAGCTCTGGCATGTCATTATCCAAGTTGTGAACCTGTTGGTTGTTTGTATGCTCCGTTATCATAACCTCTTCTTCATCCTCCTTGGTCAAATCTATTATATCGGGTACTGCTTTCGAACTTCCAGGTTGATTACTTCTAATTACAGAGGGCCGAGTGTTATTGTTTTGAGGCGGACTCACGGGAATGACATCATCATCAGAGTCATCGTTGCTGTCATCCGAAATCTCAACTTCTTCTACTGCTGCCATTTCTTCTGTTTCCATCTTGATGTTGATGTTACCATCAAGTAGAACTTCTTGTGGCTCCATGTTGATATCCATTTTTGACAACTGGTATATATTCGAATTCTTCAATTGATGATATATCTAAGTTGCAACTTGCTATTCTCACTCAGCGAAGCTGTTGTTTCCCTTTTTGTATCACTTCTCTGCCACACCCCGGCACTAGCCAAAAGCCAAACCGATACAAAGTTGTGAAAGTAGAAAGTATAATGAACTGGCAGTCCCGGACAATTTTCAAGCCTTTACCCGCCGCCGCGTAGAAACAGTAAACGATATTGAATCTAAAATTGTCGAGTCTGAAATAACAAAGGATAAAAATTAATTAGAAGCCACCCTATTAATTCCTCTATTGATACAAAACCTTGCATGTTTAACATGACACCTGCCTGACACCATTTTGTCTAAATGTTTGTAAATACTTTGTTTAAGTCACCTTATTTATACGTTACACCAACTGCTTTCTCTCCTTGCCAGACTATAAAATAAATTACACAACGCACCTGCAACCTACACAGAAGGTCCACCCTAATCCGAATTCCGAACTTGCTTGCATACAAATAAATTTAAGATGATGATTTGATGATGATACGGTTTTACCTGTGATGTGCTATCTATGTTTTTATTTAGTCCTTCGCGGATTGTCGATTTTATAAATTAAACTAATCGTAAGCGCGAATGTGATTGAACACAAAAACTGAAGAAAAAAGCTTGTACAAGAAGTGGCTTGTTAGATACAATGAAAAAATATTTTTTACTCATTGATCCCTCTAAATCTAAATCCAAATCCCAATTGCAAGAACGTATTTGAATGGCAAAGAAATAAAATTGAAATTGTTGAAACTATCACTCACGGCTACGTTTTCCAAAATTTTCGGTAAGAATAGTCAAGAGAGAGGACATGAAAGTTTAGTTTTAACAGCTAGTACTACTGCTAGTAGTCAGTAGTGCAACTGTAACGAAACTCACTAAACATGACTAAAACTACAAAATATTTAACGCAACGTAAGTATATGCAAATATGCTATTCTAATGTCGCCCGCCCGCCCGTCCTTATCATTAGGAAAGTGCATTTGAGCGTATAGAGCACAAAATTACCAAACTTTTCATTCTTTCGGACTTCTCACTTGAACACTTGAACTACTCACAACCAACTACAACTTCTTAACCTTCCGACTTACTCCAAATTCGTAGCTGCTTAATCTACAACGTTTATCAAGCACCACTTTAGTACTCCCCTCCCCTGTCGCTTCGTGGGTCCATGAAATAAACAAAAGCAAAGGAATAAAATGCAAAGCTTGAGAAACACTACAACACCACTTCGGAGTGAGAGTCTAAGCACACGAACGATAATATGTAAATGACCGAAATACAATCAAGACGATAACCTAAGCACTAAGTATGGTCTATTGTTTTGCAAAGGGGACCGTTTAACAACAAGCTAAACATGCTATATACTGTCCCAGAGAATTATTAAAGTCAATGCAATATTCCGGCATGTTGACCATGAATCAAGTTCAGTTCAAGTTTCACGATGACATTGCTTGGTGAATGAATACTTGAATACCAAACCGAGAGGGAATTCATTCACCTACCCGACCCTTCGGAAACATGCAAAAAACTAAACAACACAAAAGGTAACTCCGTGTCACTTGTTAGTAGGTCAAAGGTCAATGTACAGTATTACAGTACACAGTCACAATGTAAGATTTACGTGGTCTCCACTTGGAAGTGCTATCGTTATCATAACTTTTTAGTAGACTAGATTATCAATCTTTTATTTTGATCTATTTACCATTTACCAATTGATCCTTGTCCCTTCCTCGTTTGTAAGGATGAAATAAAAATCCTCCAAACACAATCAAGATTTCTAACTTTAAGTCGTAATTAATTAAGAATGAAGTTTTATGCCTGACACCTGACTTGTTTTATTTTACATCCACCAACATACATAATGATGAGTAACATGACCGGAGAGTATTTTGCTAACTAATCTATTGACACTGACACTCGAGTCCCGATGTTCAACTTCGTTCACGCAAGTCGCTGTGGTTGTATCATCATGCAACATGCAACATTTGGTCTCTTTGTCTACGACTACTTACTTACTGTGTACAACAGTGTATAGTAGACTAGATTATCAATCTTTTATTTTGATCTATTTACCATTTACCAATTGATCCTTGTCCCTTCCTCGTTTGTAAGGATGAAATAAAAATCTTCCAAACACAATTAAGATTTCTAATTTTAAGTCGTAATTAATTAAGAATGAAGTTTTATGCCTGACTTGTTTTTTTTATTTTACATCCACCAACATACATAATGATGACTAACATGACCGGAGAGTATTTTGCTAACTAATCTTTTGACACTCGAGTCCCGATGTTCAACTTCATTCACGCAAGTCGTTGTGGTTGTATCATCATGCAACATGCAACATTTGGTCTCTTTGTCTACGACTACTTACTTACTGTGTACAACAGTGTACGTAAATAACATTTTAAAACAAAAGCAAAAGTATAATATTGATGATGAATGTAAGGCTCTCAACTTACTATTCTTGCTTCCAGCAACGTTCCAATCCAACGATATCGTACAAATGATAACCGATGATCAACTTCTACTGGACAGGTAAGGTGTTACGACGAGCGAGGACAAGTTAGCCATCCACAACACACCACCGACGAACTTGCGACTCGAGTAATAAACGTTGACTAATAATTCCACACCAATAAACGTTTTTATATCGACAATTAGAGTCGACCTTGGTTTGTGTTTTAAATATCAGAACGGTATCAGAAAATGGCGTAATTATTCACATTAGCTAGTGATCACATACATTCCAAAATGTTTACACCTAATCCAAATTTAATTAAATCAAAACGATATATTAAGCTTGCTTAATTTTTAAAAAATCACTACTTTCCTTAACAAAACCAACCGAACCCCACAAAAGGCAAGGTGTACAACTCAAAGAGAGTGAGAGAGAGAGAGCAAGTGTGTGCAAAAGGATCCTCGTCGTGCCTGAGCTGATGATGACGATGATGATAATTGGTGATGTTAAAATATATGGTTAGGTTAGCCCTAGCAAGAAACGTAAACGTAAGTAAGGAAAGGAAGGTTGCGTGCGTGCGTGTGACTGTATGAAATGAATATTATTGCACAAGTCGAGGTCTAGAAAAAATTCTCAAATGCTTTACATATTACACACTGTACATGTCTATGTCTGTGGGAAATGGGAAATGTGTGAGCAAGTGTGCAAGTGGAATAGAATGTGAAATGTGAAGTGAAGTGCTAGTGAATGAGTGGGGATAGTGGGGAATCGAGAGACCAGCATGCAGCACAGCAGCGAACATATAGTAGCGAGAGCGAGTACAGAGAACAATAGAGGACGAGGACTTCTCTCTCTGCAGAACTGTTTCATTTTCATTACAAGTTTCATTACTTTTACATTACATACTTTCGTTTCATAGTGTAAGTACTTGTTTATGAAACAGTAGCAGGATTGATAAATCCCTCCCATGCATGTTAGTTAGCCTATGCCTATAATCTTATAGATTCCTCGAACCAAGGATTTCATCCAAGTTTGACTTCAGTTTTACTAGTTATGAAATGAATTAGTTTATTGCTGCCATTACTTTACTGCATCTTGTTAAAATGTGTACCGCACACTGTTTACTACTGTTATAGACTGTTTTTTTCCATGTATGAATGTCTCTTTGTATGATGAAACAAAAGGGACGCTAGTGTAAGTAAGGAATAATAGAAGTAAACCGTACATGAGTCGCTGTTGATTGTTCTTTGTTTAAAATATCCTCGCGGCATTTACATATAGAAGTAAGAAATACGGTTTAAGACGTATCTGGCTGAAGTGAAGGCAATAGGCAAAGGAAGACAATCATCAAATTCATTGTATTTGGTGTGGTTCATTTGCATATAAATAAGGACTTATGAGTTTATGACAAACATAACGATGAGCATACATAGCAAACCAAAGGAAAATGTACATAAATTGGATTCTCTGGATCTGCATCGGGATGATGGGAATGGGATGCATTAGGAAACATGATACGGATACGGTGTGTGCTGTGCTCACGAGATCACTGTAGTGAGTATGAGGAAACTTAGGTGACGTCAAAGCCCCTTTTTTGACGACAATGAACAAGGTAGCCTTGATGTGTTCTCCAATCCAAACTGCATATACTCCTCCGTACATTTCATCAGATTTCATTCCATATTCCGCCGTGGCTGTCCGTATTACAAATCATCGTCCTCCATCACAAGATACTAAAAGGTTCACACACGCACGGTAGATTTCCCATTCCCACGAACGATGAGATTCTTCCTTTCTCCCAAACCATCAAATAAACTTTTCCCCCAGAACTTTTGCTCTGAAGCTCTCAATCCGGTGAGAATGATGAAAAAGTTGAAAGTACATAGATATAGAGACCCGGCCGATGTTCATCTGTACTTTTTCTTGTGCAATAGTAGTGTGTTGTACATTATGTGCATGATCAATGGCACACTACTACTGCAAAATGCAATGTTTATCATGATCATTCTCCTTCCATAGACTCCATCATCGTGAATATCATGATCCGAATGATCCGATCCATTTATACTATCCACTCCACATTTCCGCATATAGTATCCATTGCATATTATTCCATCTCTCTCGGTAAAAAGCAGGTCTTGCATCCACATTTTCACATATGCATTCACATATTTCACACGCAAGTCGCAACTCACTGTACATTTGTATTACCTTACAACAATGCTTTCTATATGCCTATATATCTTCAGCGAGAATCCTAATGCCGTATCGGAACCTCGCGCTGATCCCATCACTTGACGTACTAGGATGACACTTACCGACTATAACATGAAAATTCAAACATAATAATATTATTGGTTTTTGGGCATCTACAAATGCATTTAGAAATATGCAAATCAGTAAAAAAAATCATCCCTAACAATCAAGGGAAATATAAGTTGTTAGGAATCCCCATCAATGGTAAAGGCTCTTTTTTGATACCGAGTTTTCGGTAGGTTATCAAAGGTTCCAGTCATAATTGATACCCTTTTCCATTGTCGTATTGTATGTGTAACCGAAGGTTTGCACAGCACCGGTCTCGGTGACTGGTAATTAATGACGGGATCTCTGGAGAAAACAAAAAAGGAGTCGTTGCGTTGCTTTCTAAGGGTCTCCAGAGAAGCTTTTATTGGCAACGATAATAAGTACTTCAAAAAAATAACAGCTGTATTGAATGCTAAACTTTTCAATGTAATAACTTGGTAAAAAAGTGAAAATAAAAATTCATTCCAAGTTCCAAAGGCGATATGGAATGAATGAGCGACCAAAACCTCTCCAGTAGTGGTCAGTGACATTCCAAATTAAGGATTGAGAAATGAGGTGTGTGAGAACTCGTTTACCATGTTTACTACATCCCCGCTGATCTCAGTCAAAGGCTATTGAAAGTATTTCGTGGAAGTTACTCCAGTTGTTCCACTTCCACTTCTTCAATTAGCCCAACATTAGCAATGATGAAGTAGGTCGCAGAAGTCACATAGATCCGGCAGCCTTTTGTGAATTACAAGTTGGCTAGTGAGTGACCTCTCTGCACTTTTAATGTGTTAGGCTGAATTTTTACATAAACCGAAGGTGCCATAATTTTAATCAGTCATCATCATCATCATCACCTTTATCATTACGAACCATGAATGAAGAATTTTGATTAAATACTTCGTTTAAACACCCACCTGGAACTTGGTCGACGTTCGAAACTGAACTAGGTAGCTGCGTTGTTGGATTGGATTGGAACACACAACGTTTGTTTCCTTTGCTTGGAGTGTGGAGTGGACTATAGTCTCTAGGTAGTGGTTGTTTTAACCGAGTTTTGAACAATGGGAAACAAGAATAGTTGCTGCGCATGGCGTGGTAGCAGACGCTCCTTGTCGGATGGAAAGTCATGGACGAAACGAGGTGGCTGCGGATTTGACGGGGAAGACTACCCTGGCCATGATCCTGGGGGAGGCCATGACACTCTTGTTAGAGAGGAAAGTGGACCAAATCTTCAGCACATCAGTGAAAGGGAGCCGGATGACTTGGAGCGTGATCCTTCTGTTCATCCTTCCGCAACGACGTTATTCATCGAGCGATCAAAAAAAGCCATTCAAAGTAATCTTTTTATACCTTAGTGTCATTTGGTTTTCGTTTTCAAGATGAAGATTAATATTAGATCAAAATTTTACGACAAATGGCAAGTGGTTCTAGGAATTGGGAAATGATTTTTATATTTATTATTCTTTTCTATTTTAGATGGAATGATACGAAAGAAAAGTATGAACCAAATTCATGAGCCAAGTCCTCTAAAGAAAAGTTCATCCTGTTCTACGATCTTCCTGGACGATTCGACAGTATCTCAACCTAATCTTAAGACAACATTAAAATGTCTAAGTCTTGCAATTTACTATCATATTCGTAATCGTACTTCAGAAAGAGGGCTAGACATTTTTGATGAGCGTTTACATCCGCTGTCCAAAGATGGTCCGCCCCCTGATATGCATAATCCTGAGCACCGTCAAATTTATAGGTGAGAATGTGTAAACTTGTAAAGATTAAATTAATTAACGTAGATGTTTTGTGGACATGTTATGTGATAAAGAGTTTTATAATGTTTTTCTTTGCAGATTCGTTAGAACCTTATTTAATGCCGCTCAACTTACAGCTGAATGTGCTATTATAGCTCTAGTCTACCTAGAAAGATTGTTAACTTATGCGGAGATGGATATCATGCCGTCAAACTGGAGAAGAATGGTATTAGGATCCATACTTTTAGCATCCAAAGTTTGGGACGACCAAGCAGTTTGGAATGTAGACTACTGCCACATTTTAAAAGATATCACCGTTGAAGACATGTAATGTCCTGCAGGATTTTCTTTTGATGTCAGCATCTCTTTGAAATGTTTGCTAGAGATATGTCATGACATTTGTATTTTGCATTGCAGGAATGAACTGGAGCGCCAGTGTCTCGAACTACTACAATTTAACATCAACGTTCCATCCAGTGTCTACGCCAAGTACTACTTTGACCTGCGGACGCTCGCCGAAGCGAATGACCTCACGTTACCTCCGGAACCTCTTAGTAAAGAACGAGCAATGCGACTTGAAGCCATGTCGAAAGAGGCTATGGGCATTCGTGATAAGCCTACCGTGCCAACCACCCCTGATTCATGTGGGATGGCTAATGGTCTATTCCCCAATGGTTTTAGACGGTGGAACAGCCTTGAAACATTAAGTGCAGGACCCAAACCTACAGCTGCTATTTTATCTTAACTACTTGTTCATCTTATCTACTAGCGGAAGGAGAAGTTATCAAGAGATATCAACTTCGCGTCGTACGTGCATACATACTGGGCAATATGTTGACACCTTCCGTAGTCCTGAAGCGAAAAGCTAGGAAATCAAAACTCCAGCATTTTGCAAAACTGTATGCGACGAAATTATTCACAAAGGATGAGATAACTGGCAGTGTACGAAAAGGATAGCTGGCCCTATTTTGATTCCTGTTGTAAAAATGACCTTTTGAGGATGTGGTAAACAGAAACGACTGAAACGAAGTGACTCTCGTAGCGGTAGGTTAGGTAGCATTGTTCTTATTTTATTAACCAGATATATTAAACACTTGATGTTTTATGTAACTAGAGATGTTCAGGAGGAAAATGTGTGATTTTTAAAATGAATGGCTGATCTAGTCCCTTTTATTGTTAAAGTTGTATACATACATACACTAAATAAGTTGAGTCACAGAGATAGCAAGGAAAATCATGGTTTTCAGTTTAGCATTAGTAGCAAGCAATTGCTGATCAAACTGTTGTAATATAAAAACAGTGAAATGATATCTACCCTGTTGTATAGTAGATTTAGATTTGTTTGTTATTTACTTTTGATATACCTATATACTTATATAATACTTACATACCCTTCGTAGTTTGTTTAAGTGGCGATTCGTTTTTTGCACGGCGACTGTGCATTCGATTAATTTATAGTCCATTTTTGAAGTGTGTCGTGTAAACAAAGAATTAATAAGCTAATAATAATATAGCCGCAGAGTTCGAACGCAAATACGATCACTGTTGCAAAATTGTAATATGTACACATAAAAGTCAGATTTAAACGGTAGGAGAGTTATACTGAATCAACAACTGAAGGCCATATTAAATTGTACGAAATGAGTTACTAAAGTTGCTTTTGACGGTATTTGTTTGTGTAGAAATTGTATTCTATTCTATATGGGGAGTTGGGGAGGTATATCCTGAGAAAATGACCTATAAAGGTAAAAGCACAATGCCCCTCTTTCTTATAGTATTGCACTTATAGTACTTCATGTACAACGGAATGAATTACAACTACACATTCTGTATTACATTACATTCTTGTAAATTATCTCCTGAAATAGACGAATCATAACAACGTATCAATTTTACTCAAGAAAATTAAATAGTAAACCGGAAGAATTTTTAACCTTTTAATATTTATATACTTGCGAAGGATAAGCGGAAAATGTGACATTATATTACATCGATATGTTAAATGAGGATATAACTTCGATTTATTCTCTGTGTTAAGCAAAACTATGGGAAGTGGTACGGTATTATGACTCTCACTCAAGAGATTATCTAAGACTTGTATGAAGTTAGGTTATGAAACGAAATGTTTAACCTATATATGCATGTACTGACAGGGACTATAAGGACCCTCATAAAATTCTATTATTTACAGGATTACCCAACTGTCAAAAGTTCTCACATTACTTTCTACCTTAAACTTCGTCAGTACGCATTGAAATAATAATAAAAATTCAAATATGAAAACTTAAAAATTATATAAATCCAAAAGTAGGTTAAATGGTTTAGGCCCTATATTAGTTGTTAAAGTTAGTGTAAAATACATGTACGAATAGTAATTAAGAAACAAGCAAGCAATTATTTTTGATTTGGGTTTATATACTGTGCGTCAATTTTTATTCAGATGTTTTGGAAAATTTTAAAAAATAAAATGGAGAATTTTGTCAATGAGTTCATTTGTTAAAGTTTGAAAATTGTTCAAATTATGGGAATGGTGAGCAGAGAAAGAATCAGTATATTATCCGATGTCCATTGTCCTACAGTTGTCCAGAGAAATATTAGCCGCATTGTTACAACCGCCGTCAATCTTATTGCTAGTTGCATCCACCACCTATCAATTAGAAAGAAGATGACACACATTATTTTACCTTGAATTTTGATTGTGTTTGTTTCTGGGAATCAGTTTATATTTGCATTCTGGAGAAAGCGACTTTTAGCATGGAGACGGAGGACAGTGACATGGACAAGGAGGTCCACAATCATAGGGGGCAGCGGGATCAACTGCAACTAAATTACAACAGTTTCTCTCCACGCGAGAGGAAAACCTGGATGCCCACAAGTTGCTGTCAGTTTGTGACTTTACACATGAAATCCAATTATTGTATCTATTTGCAAATTCAAAGTTGCAACAAATTATCAAATTACGACTACAGTTATCAGCAAAAACAATTAACATTGCTACAAGTAAGTAACACGCTTGCAACGTTTGAGATCATTACAAATTGACACCAACAAATATCCAACAATGTTCACTAACTACAGAACTTGCTTTCCTTTGATTCCCACAAACAAGGTACATAAAAATACACATACTACAGCATATTTCAAATAGAATTTGTGTAAAAATGTAGGACAGAAAGTTAGCACCAAACCAGCATAAAAAATTGAATTCGTTAACAAAGTTACAAACAAATTGAAATGAATATCATATGCTCAACTGTTAATATGAATCAATATGAATTTTAGAAATGCGACCTGCATGAAACAGGTGGAAGACATGCAAAGCAATAGTCAATTGCCCATCTTGGTTTGGGTGCTGGACTAGCGTCCCATCTAGGTCTACAACAAACTCTCCTACAACATGTAGCAACATTACATGGTGGTCGAGGTGGGCAACACATTGGTGGCATTGGTCGCACAGTCATCATGCACATCTCGGTTTGTCTTGGTGGGCATGGTTGGGGACAGCATGATGGTGGATCTGGCCGAATCACAGGACACTTGATGTCCGAGCATCCATCGTTTTGACCTCCACAAGGCATTGGGCACTGAGCAGTAGGACACTTGAAAGAAACGACCATAGGTTTAGGACAGCACCGAGGATCCGGACGGGGACAGGCAATTCCACAGACTGGCGGAGGTGGACAGCAAGGACTAAAAATAATAACATACAAGATTATTAAATGACGATGCACGCACTTCTGAGTAATTTCCAACCGAGAGTATGGTAAAATAACAGTACCTGGGTGGGCACCGGGGTTGGCACGGCTTAACAATAACGCAACAAGGTGGCAGAGGGTTGCAACTGAAAAAGCATAGAACAAAAGAAAGATCAATAAGTTGGAATAAAAACGGTAGAGTATGTAGTATGTATGTAACTAAAGACGATGGAGCACGACTGACTGACAAGGAATTCTGACTCACCAAGGAATTGGACACTGTTGGTTGGTAGGAAGTCTTGGAGGTGGAGGACAGCAGTTATTTCTTATCGGACGTACTAAAGAAAGACATAAAAACCGACATTTGAAAAACGTTCATGGATTCAAACACTAAAACCTTTGGAAGAATCCTTAGAATAAAAAGTAGATACAGATATATAAAAGCTCCCTGGAAAAATCAGTTATTGTCATGCTCACCAATCATAGCCGGACATGGGCAAGTAACTGGGCAACAACCAGGTGGTGGGCAAGGGCAAGCACAAGGATCAGGTGGACAGCACGGCAAAGGCGGACAGCATTTTGGAGGACAAATAGGTGGTGAAACGACCAACGCCATTTTCTTGCAGCAGGGAGGTGGGCAGCATGGTGGCGGAATGAAACACTTCCGGCCTGGTCGGATGCATGGATCAGGACTACACACAAAAACGGATATAATGAACATCAAAATACTACAGAAGTAAGGCGTAATACTCCAACGTGTAAATCTTTTTGTCAATTACCAGCAAGGTGGTGGACAGCAAACTTTTGGAAAGCATGGCATCGTTGGGCATCGCGGAGGACAAGGCTTCATTGGTTGGCAGCAAGGACTGCAAGAGTCTGGTTGACACAAAGTCAATCGAGGTGCTGGACAGCATGGTGAAACAGAGCATGGACTTCCGCAACACGAAGGTCTAGGTGGAGGACACGGCGGTGGGCAGCATGAATTAGTCTGACCATAAACCTTGACAAAGCAGACAAAAGTAAATGTTAGCATACGTTCAGTATATAACAATTGTATTCATTCCCCTTTCACCCATACAGCTAGAAAATATTATGTAACAGAACGACTACAGTGAAAATTGTTATCAAACGAAGAACAGGAACATGAGCATTAACGATGGAGGAAAGGGGAAAGTGACTAAGGATTGTTTTCAATCATAGTAATCATACATTGCGCTTAACATTACGGTCCAGCATCTTGGAACAAGGATCCATCATCAGCCTATACAGATTGCAACATATGTCATTGGGGTTGCAAATATCAACAGCATTCGTCGTGCTCATGTTCATGCACTGTATGATAAAACATGATAAATTGACATGTCAGGTGGGAAAGGTACATCTCATTTGGAATATACATATTCTCTCTATTATGCAACTAATTCTATACTATTCATCCCTACGAGTTCGCCATATTCTATACACTCCAACAACATCAAATAAAACAAAAGTACTTACCCCTCCTGATCCACCTCCACCTCCACAACACGACATGATGACACTGGAATTTTCACTGGACACCGGACAAAACTTGACTGGCAGGCTTCAACCTGGAATTTGGAGAGAAACTGTGAATTTATCCAGAAACAGACTTCTGTATGGGTTGTTCGGAGGTTATAACTGTGGTCGGCGACTGATTTGGAAGAACTGAAAACGGAAAATGAGAAAACGGTCAGCGGGTCAGCCTGGCGGCCTGACGGTTTCGCTTCAGATTGCAAGTTTGGTTAGCCAATGGCAACCAAGGTACGCAACAAACAATGTAGGATAGTGTACTTAAGGTACCTTGACAACCAAGTTTTACATTGGAGTTTTGAATCGGTTGTTCTGTTTCTGGCAAGTGGCAACGGTTGAAGTTGAGTATATGTTATGTATGACAAATGAGATGTACCTTTCCCACCTTACATATCAATTTATCATGTTTTATCATACAGTGCATGAACATGAGCACGACGAATGCTGTTGATATTTGCAACCCCAATGACATATGTTGCAAACTATATAGGCTGATGACGGATCCTTGTTCCAAGATGCTGGACCGTAATGTTAAGCGCAATGTATGATTATTAATATTATTATGATTGAAAACAATCCTTAGTCACTTTCCCCTTTCTTCCATCGTTAATGCTCGCATGTTCTTGTTCTTCGTTTGATATTAATTTTCACTGCAGTCGTTCTGTTGCTTCTTCTCAATATTCAATATAAGATTTTCTAGCTGTATCGGTGAAAGGGGAATACAATACAATTGTTACACTGAGCTTATGCACTTTTGTCTGCTTTGTCAAGGTTTATGGTCAGACTCATGCTGCCCACCGCCGTGTCCTCCACCTAGACCTTCGTGTTGCGGAAGTCCATGCTCTGTTTCCCCATGCTGTCCAGCACCTCGATTGACTTTGTGTCAACCAGACTCTTGCAGTCCTTGCTGCCAACCAATGAAGCCTTGTCCTCCGCGATGCCCAACGATGCCATGCTTTTCAAAAGTTTGCTGTCCACCACCTTGCTGGTAATTGACAAAAAGATTTACACGTTGGAGTATTACGCCTTACTTCTGTAGTATTTTGATGTTCATGATATCCGTTTTTGTATGTAGTCCTGATCCATGCATCCGACCAGGCCGGTTTTTTGTCTCTTTACGTAACCATTCATTCCGCTTTTCCTTTGAAAAAGTTTGAAAACCATGCTATTGTTTCAGTGAAGTGCTTTGCAACATTTGCATCCGCAATGCAATGTTCATAAATGAGATGCTTTACAGCTTCGAGGTCGTAACTGGTCTGGGTCGTTAATGTTGCTTCATTCTCTCTATTCTTGCAGATTATCTGTAGTACTTCGAAAAATCCTTCATAATTCATCCCATGGTTTGCTTTCAGAACTAGCTGGCACTGTTCACAAAACTCTGGTATTTCCTTTAAATCTTCAAGTTCTCTTTCTACATCCATCAGGGCATTCTGGAGCACATTCCAAATATAACAAATGTTGGTTCCGTTGAACCAATTGTGATTGATAGAAATGGTGTCAGTCTGCCAATTATAAACGCGTCAATTGGTAATTTTATAATCACTCATTTGATATTTAGAATTTATATTTTAAACCAACCAAGTTCCATACTACGTGATGCCAGCCCGAAGGTACAAAGATGCACTCTCCTGCATTTTGAATCACTTCAATATAATCCTGGACATGTGTTCCGGGATCCTCCCATCGAAACGACATTTTCCCTGATTTGAAAAACCTAAGTTCTTTCCCTGGTGGATACAAGTACCACTTTTTAACGCCAACAATATTGGCAGACCAACTATAGGATCCGTAAACATCTGCGTGGAACGAGGTAAATGAACCACTCGGACCCATGTAGCAGAACTTAAAGTCATCAGCGTTTTTGTATTCACAGGCTTCGTTCAACCAGTCTGACGCAAAATAGAAAGGTGTCTCGTACGGTAAGCAGGGAAGTCGTTTGCTCTCATGAAATCTGACGATATGCCAATCCTAGAAAGCACAATAACAAATACCTTCTCATGCTCATTTAAACGTAAATTCATAAAATTCACAATTTAACCAAAAACGCACTTTAAGGTATAGGCAAGGAGAGTCTGTAGAATATCCACCGTCAATATAAGCTTTCCAGTATTTGGCATACTGTTCGAAAGACATGTCCCGACAATCTCTCGTACCGTATCCATCTTTGTACTCGGCATCATCACAGTTTACGGCGGAAACTTGGGCATCTCCTATTCACCACATATTTTAAATATTTTCAGTTAGTGAGTTATAGGAAAGCGTATTTACTTTCTAGTTGAGTGAGTGGAGAAATGAAAACGCTTTCTAGAAAGCATTTTTTCAACAAGTAAAAACACTTTCTCCTCATTGCAATTTCCAATGCATTCCAGAATGAACCGGACAACTATCTCTAATTGGAAGTTGGAAATCGACTTCTTGGACCAATCTTACCGTATATTCCAAGTAAATTTTCAAAATCCACTTCATCAGTCCCTTCCCGGATCCACATCTGACGCGACAACCAGTTGGAGCTTATCCCCGAGGAGAACATACAAGGCATATTTTTACTAAGAAACCGACGAAAAAATTCATTCTGGCTTGTCTGACTTGGATCCAACACTGGAAGTTCTTTGACTTCACCTAAATTCCCCCACTCGGAGGTATCGTAGGTCGCAAAAAGTCTATTTTCCCGTGACTCTTCAGTCTTCCCAATGTCTGACTTGACAGCAGAACCGTATGAACACGTAAAAATCATGGTGATTTGATGATATGATGTGTAATGATTGAGCAAATGAGCGTTGGAAACTGGAACACTACTGGACTGGACACCGATTCCTTCAAATAAATGTAAAAAATGTCAAAGCCTTCACGTAGCGGAGTGTCTAGCCCTCCAGCAGCAGGGTAAACATAAAAGCTAAGCACTAGCGCACGTGCTGTGTTTTGTTGTGACTGACTCCAAGCAAGTGTGCTGGCTAGCTGGCTTCACTCATGTTTCCTTCCATCCATTTCCAGCTGATCTCGTGTGTCGAGAAAAGCGACCTGCATGCCTGCATGTAAACAGCAGCGTCTCTGGCGCAACATGGTATCAGTGCATAGTATGAATATTGGATATAACTAAGGACAAGGACACATGCCACACGCACTTGTTTTTCTTACATTAACAGGTCGCTAATTGACGCATATACATTGCATGATGTAAGATTCAACGATAACGTTCAAGAATTGCACACATGCAACGTTTCGATTTCGTCGTTTCGTGACGCAGAGGTTCTCAGCGTTTCCGGCCTTCATGTGTATGTGATGATGGACTAAGGTAAAACTAGTCATTGACTGAGCGTTTGAGAGTGAGTAATTTTTGTGGAGGTTCCGGAATAACTTTAATAAAATTTCGTTTGTTTGTTCTCGAAGGTCTTCGTGTGATTTGGTGATCAACAGGAAAAATGGGTAATGTGTACTCAGAAAGTCGCCTCTGCAAGTGCCCACCACCACCGCCAGAGAACAGGTTATTAGCTTCCAATTCCGACCTGGTGGGAACGAGGGCCAAAATGAAGGGCCTGAATTATAGTTCGCCAGAAGAGCTTACTCCAGCAAGTCCAGCAGCAAGTACTACATATACTAAGCGAAAGGGATCCTTAGAAAGCATGGCGGATGCATTCCGAAAAGGCAGGGGCAGAGCTCGAAGTCGTAATCTTAGCACAGGATCTGGCGATATAAGTTCGGAAGATGATAATTCCAGAGCAGAGCCTAGTAAGGGAAGAGGAAGGGGTAGATCGCTAAGGACTTCGGTTTCAGTTGAATTTGAATCGGTGGTGCAAACATCGATTGATATGAATAATAGCCTTCAACAAAGTCTTCAGGAGATATCCAGTAGACTGGAGACAATTTCCCTTGTCTTAAGTACCAGTGGTATTGGGAAAAGTGATAAAGAGGTACAGACTCAGAAAGATGACGCAGCAGCTGAGCTTCCCAAACATGTTCTGTATTATGGTTGGTTCATGACGCCAGAGATTTCGGACAAATTACACAACGTGGTCATGCACTTGTTCAAGTTGTGTTTTGAGGAAGTTCCCCAGTTTCAAAGATTTATTCTTTCTTGCTGTAGCGTTAATGACATTCGTGGTAAGTCAAGTCAGTAAACTGGTTGGTTACTTCCTGAATCCTGCAATTGGTTTAGACAGAACAGAACCCACTAAAAAGTTTTCGTCTGCAATTTTCAGATCCGTTTGAGTTGTACAAACGACCTGGAAAACGTGTGAAACCTGACGATGAAATCAAGTATCACATAACTGCCAAATTCATCGGAAGAGTCCAAAATGTGGATTACCAAACACCTGTGATTCCGTTCGTCGGAAGAACATTTCAAATTCACCTTATTGGAATGGTTTTCACGCCTCGCACATTAGGTGTTCGAGTGAAACTCACTCCAGCTCAGCAGCTACTATTTGACGAAAAAGATGAACACAGGACGGGAAGAAAACTCAGTTTTAAAGCAGAAGACATTCGAGCAGGAATACAAAACGAACTCAAAAGCTATAAGCAAGCAGCGCATAAGAAGGGGATAGGCATGGCGTGTAAAATCAAGTCTCACGATATTCATAACATTATCTTTAAATCCCTTCCCACGCTCCCTTCTCCCGAACCCTTAACCACATCTCGAGCCCATATTACCATCGGAGTCGCGCCAAAGGTACAGGCCAAGCAAACTGGAGATGATTTAGTGGACATTGTAGACTTGGAAAGTCGTGCAGCTGGAAGTTGCAATTTCCAGCAAGATTTCAAAATCAAGAATGGCACCTTACGCCAGTTTGGACGTCACGCAGATGCATTTGTGCTATACCCCGACGTGGAAATGCTCGTTCCTGCCACGTTTAATTATTTCATTTGACAATATGGGATTTACCTATGTCATAATTTAATACGTAAAAAATCGCAACAATTACGCATTCATCTTAGCATCCATATCTCCATTCGCCAGGATTGGAAGTAAAATGGCAATCCCTACACATTGTCTACTGATTTATGACATGCACATGCTTGTCTAATGTAAACAGAAACACTTGCAAATAATACAAAAGACCATGAGTGCAAGACCGGCGGCCTGCGACTTGCGACTAACTGTGATACAAATGTATTGTTGTAACTAATGTGCCCATGAAATTTCTCAACATGTACTTACTTTTTTTGTATTCTGAATGGTGTGACCTGTGACCCCTGCAAGTACAAATTTTAATTGAACGTGATTGGAAGATATTGATATAAGGATAAATAAAATTGACCTAGATTGACATTTATGGCATTGCCCTAAAAGGTTTTTCGAAGTAAAGTATGAAACATCCTTTGCATAATAACCGGTGATGTTTATAGACATTGCATTTCAGACGTATCATATACATACCTATATCAAAATTCTTCAGAATGCCAATTCCGTTCCCCCCGGAGTCAATATTGGAATTTGGCATAATATACTCTTTGCGCTCTACCCCGCGAGTGTTGTTGACAGATGCGGGCCCGATGAACACTTTTCTTCTTGAGACTATTCTATTGGTAAACAACAAGACAAAAAGCTAATCTGCTACGGTCTCGTCTCTCGGTCCCAGTAAATCACAGAATCACACACAGCGTATTTTTTGAGGAAAAAAAGTTGTGTATCTGCCTCTCCACACATATCCACAATCCACATCCATCCATCCATCCACATGCGGTTTTTTGTGTATAAAGCTTTTTTACGACGACTTCTTTTAGGTTTGGGTTGTTGGCAGTGGTCAGCAGAATTAATTTGACAAGAGAGAGAGAGGAGGAAACAGATTATTGAGTACGTAGTACACGTAGAGAGACGAAGTTAACCAACCCTTCTCCCTCCCAATTAGCCACACTTTTTCATCTCAATCCCAAAAAGCATCATCATATCATCAACATAGCATCATTATGGCAAACATGTACATTACGTGAATTGCGTCCAAGATTAGGGATACAAGTTGAGCTGATGTGTAATAATAATAATAATAAAAAAGTGATTTGGACTGGTCAATTTGGTGCGGCGGTGTGTTGTTGATTGACAAGTGTAGAGAAATGATAAAGGGTAAATGGGACGACGACGACGATGCCCATTAAGAGTGTAAAGTAAAGTCATTGACAGCGAGCGACAGCACCATTATTTGTTGTTTGTAAGTTATGGGTGACGCCAATGCTACTACTAGTTTGCCAGAACAGAACAAAAAGTGGACACAGGACTACTGATGTGACCTGTATCTTCTCAGCATCATTTCTCACTTCATATATATCGCTATATTTTCTGTGTTGATTAATATTATTATTATTTGTTATTTTTGTAACCGATAAATATTGTGTGCTCCATAGTCCAATCAAATGCACCTGCTGCAACCTTCCCAATTGAAGACACGGTTTTTTTCAAAGTGAATGTGTTATTGGAGTAATAATGGGGCCTTCTGAAGTATTAGCGGCTGGAAGAGTGATAGCCAAACGTCCAGTCAAGATGGTCACAACAAGTATGAACTGCTTTGGTGTATGGTTTCTGCTGTTAGCTCTTGGGACAGTATCAGTTAGCTCAAGTCTCCCGAGGGATGGAGACGGTGATACCGGGTTTGGTTCCTCCGGGGGAAGAATAAGTACGGATCCCGCGTGTCAGTCGGAAGTCGGAAGGTTTTGCGGGAGAAGGCCGGAAAATTTGGAGGATTTGGATGTTCTGGAATGCATTCTTAATCATAAGGTTCGGTTTGATGAAATAAAACTAGGAAATTATGAGTGTGGTGTGTGTGGTTTTAATTAAAAAAATATATATTTTATTGATTAATTGTCCGCCCTTTGTAGAGAAATGCAGTTGAAGAGCTATCGGATGGATGTAACAATGTTTTATGGCATTTTCGTAAAAGCATAACTGAAGAAACTGGCTTTCTCTCATTAGCCAAGAAGGAGTGTGGTGAAGATTTGGAAAAATCGATTGACTGTTCGAAAAACAAAGCCGGAACAAATCTTGTCACGTGTATTATTGAGAATAAGGATAAAATAAGTAATTTGAGATGCCAAAGTTTCATCACAAGATTGGAGGGTGTTGTTTTCAGCGACTATGAACTTATTGAGCGATTCGCTGAGAAATGCCAGAAGGATATTGAGCGGTTGGAGTGTGGAAGGAATGATGGAGCGCCTCATGCCGAAAGAGTAATTATAGACTAATTGACAAAAAAAAATTAAAACCCTCAATGTTTGATTTCAAAATTATGAGTGTGTGATATTTTGCTTTGTAGCTTCCCCATTCGCAAGGAAAAACAATCGAGTGCTTATCCAACAAAATTAAAGATTTATCTGGAGGATGTGCTGTGGAGATTTTGCGCATTGCAGAATTACAAGTAGATGACTTTCACCTTGACCGTGCCCTATTCTTTGCATGTCGAGATGACAGGGAGAAGTTTTGCTCACGAGTTCAAGCTGGAAATGGCCGAGTTTTTAAATGCTTGTTGAAGCATAAACTGGAAGAGGAAATGAGTGGTTCGTGCAGGGAGCAACTTTACAGAAGACAACGGCTCGGCTGGCAGGATTATCGTGCCAGTGGAATTGTCGCCACTTGCAAGAATGAAATCAAGAAATTTAGGTGTCGTCGTGATACTAGTAGCAGCGATAGGAACATAAGATTGTCTCAAATCCTCCTATGTTTGGAGAATGAGGCTCATAAAGGTCACGAATTGAATGGTGACTGCGTCGAGGAAATCAAGGAGCATCGACGAGCACTGATGGAAGATTTCCGTGTCACCCCTGAACTGCTTTCGGCTTGCAAGGATGACAAGGACAAGTTCTGTGCCGGGGAAGGTTTAAGTGGTCGCACCATTCACTGTTTGATGTCTCATGCCCAGAGTAGAATTGTGACGGACAGGATTAGTGTACAGTGCTTGGCACAACTTGAAACTCTTGTAAAGATATCTGATATTTCTGGTGACTGGAGAGTAGATCCCGTCTTACATCGAAATTGCCAACCAGTAGTTGAAAAGTCAAATTGTGATCGAGTTCCACCAAGTCGCGTACTCGATTGTCTAATGAACCTTTTGTCAAGTGATGTTAGCATTGGAACGGAAAACAGTGTGATGACCGAAAAATGTGAAACTACCCTTCTCCAAATCCAATACTTCTTGGCTAGAGATTTTCCAATGGATTCCTTGTTATACGATGCTTGTCATAAGGATGCCCAACAAGTTTGTGGAGCTAAGGAAGATTGGGCTGATGATCCAGGAAATATGGATCCTGCCCGTGGTCCTATGGTTTTATCTTGTCTGTTCCGAAACATTGATTCGGAGCAAGGATCAAAAATAAGCCAAACCTGTGCTGACCGTGTTAGACAAACCATGCGTCAGCGAGCCTTAAGTGTACGTCTTATCCCAGAGATTGAAACAAGCTGTATTAGCGATCTGTCAGATTTCTGTTCTGACAAAACCAAACCAGGAGAGGAGCTTGAATGTCTGCAAGATCATTTAGACGATTTGGAAACAGGTTGTCGAACTGCAGTTGGGAATTATACAGTCGTAGAGATGAGAAATCCCACCGTAGATCCTTTTATTTGGAGACACTGTAAGGATATTATTGAAAGCAAGTGTACTGACGAAAAGTCGGACGACACGGATATGCTGGAATGTCTAATCGATAACAAAAGTGAAATGAAAAACAAGAAATGTCGCGCGAGTGTGGAACATCTTCAGCTGCTTAGACTGAAAGATATCAGTTTTTCACCAAAGTTTAAAACGCAATGTCATGAAAGCGTAGTCCGGTTTTGTAATACTAATAAGCGACCAACGGCAGGAATGGTACGATTAAGTGCATAGTAGTTTAGCATAGAAAACTACAATTATAATAATGTAATATTTCAGTATTATTAATGTAGTTTTAATTTTTTTTACAGCTTGTTGCATGCCTGAGTGAAATAATTCGGGACGACACAGTTAGCGAAACTACTCAAAGAATCAATAAAGGATGTCGGAAACAAGTGAGGTATCTGATTTTGTCTAAAATCCAGTTGGAGAATGACAAGGCTGATTCGAATTCTATTTACGCCATTTGCCGGTATGTAATTTAGGATACTCGGGTTTTATTCACTATACACATTTAGAAACTGTAAATTATGAATTAAAGGACTAATTCAAATGTATCTATCAAACCAGAGACCAGATAAGGAACCTCTGTCCAGAAGTTATACCTGGAGGTGGTCGTGTCCTTGAGTGCTTGCGAAATAATGAAGAGAAAATAATACAAGATACGCCGTGCCACAAAAAACTGTTTCACGTTCAGCAAGAAGTTAACTTAGATTCCAAGGTGGATGTTATCCTAAACCGGGAATGTGAAGATGAAATAAAATATTTTTGTTCGGGACCAAATGTCGAAAATATGGTATTTTGTTTGAAAATGAACATGAACAAAGATGGTTTCAATATGGCCCGATGTGGCAAAGTAGTCCGCGAGCGATTAATGGAGCAGACTTCAGATGCCCGATTAAGCCCACGCTTGAATAAAGCATGCAAACTAGACATTGTGAAGTTTTGCGGCAATGTGAAACCTGGCGAAGGCAGGATAATATCATGCCTGAAGGATGCCTTTGCCAACCCAAAAAGTAGATTGACAACTAGTTGTAAAGAACATATTGAAGGAATTATTGAAGGAGCAGCTCAAGTTGATATTCGCCTGGATGGGATTTTGTACGCCGCTTGTAGAAAAGAGGTCAGAAAATATATGAACTATGAAATGGTTTCATTTGTAAACGTAAAGGATGATTAATCCCAATCGGCGATTCGACTTTACATTTTATTTTTTATTTATAATCACAGATTCAGATGTCTTGCAAAGAATCAGGGGTAGATAATGACGAAGGGGACAAGGGAAAAACGGAAGAGTGTTTGAAACAACTTTTCAAAGAAAATAAAATTCAAGAAACAAAATGTGCGAATGAAGTGGCACAACTTATCAAATCAGCCATGGTCGACATTCACGTTGACCCCCTTTTGAATAAGGCATGCGCCATGGATCTTATAAGATATTGTGATAATGTGCCTCCTGGCGAAGGAAGATGTAAGTTAATATTATTAATAATACCTTCTATATAAATGCATTGATTATTTCCAGAATTTACTCAAAATTGGTTTATTTGAATTCAGTGATAGCCTGTCTTTATAACAAGCTGGATGAAGAAAAGTCCTTATCGAAAGTCCTTCTGTATCCCAAGTGCCGAGAACTATTGTCTCAAAGATCAGAATTATTCCGGCTTGCTGGAGCCTCTGCAGCCAAGTTAGAGTCCATTCAGGATATCGTAATTTCAGTTAAAGAGTCGCCGAGTAGAAATTATTTTCTTATTGTCGCAATGAGTGTGGTTGGATGCATATTTATTTTTGGTCTAGTCTGTGGTCGGGCTACGAGACGAAGGGCGATGTCGAAAAACAAGTAGTTAGAGATTTATTGCATTTAGCACCTCTCATCAACAGTCCAAAAGCAAACAAGTTTGTATAATAAGCTGTAACTACATCGAAAGCTACAGGCCGAGTGTTTGTATATGAGACCATTCATTTTAATGCGTAAAATGCAAGGCAAATTTAATGTAAATTATTACTAAGAAAAAAACATTTTTACAATTCCCTATCCTTGTCATAATGGTAGTCTTGTTTGAATTGGAAAGTGAATGTTCCTCCGCGTGGGTGGTGACAGCCGTATAAATCATCCTAATATAAATGTAATGAGTTGATTGAGTTGCTTTGGTTTGGAATAGCATTTTTCTTTCAATATACTCTAATTTATTTTTCTCAATGACGAATTGACGTTATCATGAGTTTTAAGTAAGTCTGAAATGGTGGTGCCTACTAGCATTATAAAAAATCTGCCTTGTTGATTTTGTACTTATGTAGTCTTCCCCCAGTTTTTCCATGATTGTTGTCTTAAATTACTGTCTATAGGTTTTACGTTAAGTCAATATTTTCGTTTATTGTTTATGTATGTGAAATACCGAATCTAATCTATTGAAATCGAATCTTCGCTTCATGAAAGTCCCGAATGTATGCAAATATATGAAACATATTAATAGAAAATAAAGAACCTCGTGGGATGATTGTTGTTCACGATCGGAAATACGACTAGCATTGTATTTATTTACTCCGAGTTAAAATCTATATTATATGTACAAAATCACTACGCATACAGTTAAGTTGCAATGGAACTACTTGCCAATTATGCTATACGTAAGCTACGCTATTCCTATTTTATAACCGCACGGTAAACAAAACAAACTCAATACCGGTTTAAGAAACCGAGCTATTTATATTAGTCAGTATACTAACCAAAATACAAACATCCATACAACGATTTAACCAAGTTTAAAAATTAGTCGCTATCACTGTCACTTGAATCTGCTTTTGCACGTCTTCTTGACTCGGTTCTTCTTGGAGCGGGTATCTGGAAAGGAAATTTTTTGTTTGCGGTTTCTACTTTTTCCTTGAATCTTTGCACAGCCCCCATTGGATAGTCATCTATAGTTATATACTTAAAAGACTCCTCAAGGAACTTCAGTGCTTCATCAACTCGTCCATTGTCAACTGTTAATCAAAGACAAGGCATACGATTTTTTGTTTATAGTTTTTTTTATATTTTAAGATAGAAAGTCATTTAGGTGCAATGTGCAATACGTAGAATGTCCATGGTAAAACAGCAAGGCACCGATTTTGCTCTGTTTGCAAGGTGCTCGGCTTTCATAACTTGGGAGCACACAGCCTTGGCCAATTCTGCATCATTATTTGTCTTGGCTTCCATTACAATACTTCGAAACAGCACTCGGTCTGTATGCTTAAGCTAAATCGAGAAATTGAATCACTAGTTAGTTTGATAACCTTTCACTAAACACTTCGTATAGCAAGAATATAATTCTACATACATGACTTTCCCATATTTCCTCGGCACGGGCATAATCCTTCTTCGTCATGTAATACCCCCATAAAGCATTGTACAACGATTTCTTGTGGATAGGTTTAGCCTTGCTCGCTAGGTCTTCACCTATCGTAAATGGTAACGGCAAAATTTTAAGATGGCAAGATAAGTCTTTGCATGAAACATTGTAATATATGTACTTGTACTGCGGGAAAATTTTTAATTACATTCGTTAACTAGATTTTCATTTCTAATCAGCAAGTTAGTTGTTCCAAATACTGGTACATTCCCAATTTCATCTGCATCCTCTGCTGTGTCTCCTCCGGTCGCATTACTACTTTTGTCGTCCAAATCATTTCCACTTAAGACAACCTTTTTGATTCGATTTTCAAAATACTCTGCACCTCGATTTGCATTTGAGTACGCGAGACAAAGTTTTGTGTTTAACATTACACTTCGCTTCGCTTCCTACAACAAAAAGATCGTGTTGTAAGAAAGTTTTTTTTTATAGTTTTGATAATTAATTACGATCACTAATTTAACAAGCAACGTACATAGCTCAGCTTTTCATCCATTCGTTCCAATGTGTTTACGTCGCCAGCAGCCCCTAGACGTGCAACAAGAAATCTGAAGGTTCTCATCAGCGGATACAAACCCTGGTCCAACAACTGATCTGTCAAGCGAGTTGCTTCATTAAGTCTTTCAGCCCTTGCCAGTCTCTCAATTAGATGGGTCGTGTCCGTCAATGAGAGCGTGATTCCTTCTGCTTCCATTCTATAAGGAAATACCAACAAGTTAAATTGCTACACTTCTTCGAATCATCATCGAATGAGCGAAGTAAAAAAATAAAAATAAAGAACCTTTGCTTAATCTGAAGAGCTTTATCTACATCATTTACATCAATGTGCTGTCTAAACTCTGAAATCGACTTAGGTAGACCTACTGCAGCCGTCCCTGTATAATCCTCTGCTGTTGTTAATTCGGAAGACTCAGGAACAACAAATGGCACCGGTTGATTATTCTTCCGTAAAAAATCAGCCAAGTAAATCAAGAGCTCAACAGAAGGTTGAACGTTTTCTTCTTGCATGGATGTCCAAATACTCAAAGCTTTGTCCGCATCTCCCTGTTTGCCTAAAAGTGAAGATTTAGCAAGTACAAATTAATGAACACAAGAAGAGCTCATACCTTAACCCAGCCCAATTAGTAAATAGTAATTATTACTTACAGTATGCTTGTAGTAAATAAAAGTACATAGAACTTCTATCTAGGTCAACAAGATCCTTTGTGACTTGAAGTAAATTCTCTAGCTCTAAAATTTTATTTTCCTCGCAGTATCGTTGACAGTACCTTTCAATTTTATCATTTCGAGCTCTTAATCCAGGAGTCTATAATACAGAAAATAGCACTCATCATAAGCTAATAAAACGAGCTACTCGTTGTGTCACTACATTTAATCCACATAACAGGGGTAACAGAACTCACCTCTAATATTTTTTTGGCTTGCCGAATTTTTCCACAATCAATAAAAGCAAAGACGAGATCATACATGCTATTAACTTCCCCATGAATACTCATACTTAAATCCATAACTTTCTGAAGACGATCTGCATCTTCAGTCTTGATAAAGCTACAAAATAGTTGCTGCTTAAAAGGCGTAACGCGATACTCCTGGACACACCGCTCAAATTCTTGCAGAGCACCTGGCATATCATCCCTAAAAATACAAAGAGGCAACTGTATAATCTTTTAAATAGTTGGCTCACCATCATCCACAAGCACATTTAGCTGAATACTCTAATCTAACCGAATCAGATCAACTAAAATGCTTTCAATTTATATTTGTATTCACTTACTGGGTTAAGTAGGCCTTAATTAACGGTCCTAAAGTCACATTGTTCACGGGAATCAGTTTTCTTTCGTTTAATATGTTAAACATTTCATTGGTCTTCTCTGGAGTTGATGATTCGGCCAAAGAATTCAAAATGTTCCACACAATGGCCTGTTGTGCAGCTCCAGCGGGCTTCCTAGATTCATCACGACGCGTGTTTTTTAGGACTTCCACACATCCTTCAAAATCTCCATTACTTTGCAACAATGCGGCATATCTGAGTAGCTTAATATCATCCAATATGAAGTCCAGGGTTTTAGTTATTTCTTGATAGACAGCTGCCGCGTCTTCTAACTTTCCAACAGACACGTAAAGATCAAGAAACATGGCTTGAAGTCCAGCTGGGAAGACAAAGTCCTCTTTGGTCAATTCTTCTTTCAGTTTCGTAGCTTTCTCGAAGTTTTTGTCACGACAGTAGCTGTATAAAAGCGATTTTCTGATCGCTTTGGTGGCTAAATTGTTTTCTTTGGCATTGGTAAGCATTTGTTCCAACTCTTCGGTGGATCTATCTTCTAGTTGTGAACCGGATTTTCGATCTACAACTGTGGAGAAGGACACCTTGGGCGTTAGCTCTGGAGACGTCAACTGAATAATCAAATTCGCAAGTCCAGGCGTCAAAGCTTCACCAAGACTGTTTTGCAACAACTCTGATCCACTATTCGAAAGACCCAGCCCGTTAGCTAGTAACTCATTAAGAACAGGTTGTAAAACCGCTTCTTTTCTGGAAGAAGACTTAATGGACTCCACCAATTCCATCAACATCATTCCAACATACTCCCTGCTATCATCTGAGCCATCCACGTTTGCAGTACCAATTATTTTTACAAATGCTTTTGACTTATTCGATTTTAGATATGCATCCACTATCCCACGGCGCAATTGAGGGTTTCCAAACCTCAGTCGGTGCGTAGCCGCTAGAATATTAGTAATCTATTTTACTACTTACCTATTTGTAAAAATGTAAGTAAAAATGCATGAAGGAATGTTTTTAACTCTTTATATACCAAAATCTGCTGCTCCATCAATTTTCCCTTGATTAAGAAGATAAAGCATGGCGGCTGGTGCAAGCACATTCATTGAAACGCCAGTCGATGAGATCAGTCTTTGGAATGATTTTTCAAAATTATCAGCTTTCTCTAGAACATTAGGTATGACATATTCTCGTAGTGTTTCCGTATTCGGTGTCAATCCGAATTCTTTCATACACTTCAAACCATAGTAGACATCTGTAAGATGAAAAATAAAATCTCACTAAATTCTGACATGGCCTAGGTATTTTAAACACAATAGTAAACGAAACTGAACATCAAAGGAGCCAATACCACTTTCAGTAGCCGCTGAAGCTAAGAAGGGCCAAAAGTAATGGTGACGGACAGGCATTCCACATATTCTTAATGCTTCAAATAGATCCATTGCTAAATCAAATTTCTTAGATTGTAATGCTGCTTCACATGCCCTATGAAGTGCATATTTATGTAGTCCATCATCTTGGAGCGCTTTGCAATATTTCACAATCGTTTCTGCTGGTCTAGAGAGTTGAACCAAATGTTTAATAAAAAAATTGCCAGAGGGAAGTGTGTCATCTTGCCTGACCAATGGAGTCATTTGTTTCAAAATTTTGTAGGCGCATTCCTCTTGCCCAATGTTAACTAGGCGAAAAATTAAGTTCGTAGCCTCCTGGTTAAACCCGGAATGTTTTTTCAAATAAGAAAGGACAGAGTCGATTAACTCGTGATGATTATTTTCAGCAAGAGCATAGATAACATTGAGAAAGTCACGATCCATCAAAAATATTTCCTTTTCCCCACATTCTTTCACGATTCGGTGAATATTTTCAATATCACCGTGTTTGGCATAGCAAGTCATCAGTGTTACGTATGTGTCATCGTTGGGCTCGAGACCTGCTTGAGTCATCACCCCAAGTATTCCTTCAGCACTTTCCATGTCACTAAAATTAAAATTTCCACATAGTTATAAATGCCTACAAGTAAATTCAAATGTTACAATTACAATGTCAGTGTTTCTACGTACTTTGCTTGACCATGACCCAAAATTAATGCATTGAATACGTATTCATTAATTGGCATTTGTTTTTCCTTCATATGCTGTAAAATAGTTGACGCTCCATCAATGTCTCCATCTTGACAAAATCTGGCTATTAAACGCTGATAAGTTACACGGTTGGGTTCAACTCCCTTACTTGTGAGATCTTGGAGGAATTCCGTTGGATTGAATTTATGCTCGTTTTCGAGATATACACGAAGCAGAGCGTTGTAGTGACTCACGTCCACTGGAACCTCTGCGAACGTTCATAATTCGTGATCATATAAGCAAACAAATACTTACAAGTAACAATTTTACCTATTTCTGATCTAGCTTCTTATGAGGAACGACACTTACTTAAGTTCTCCAGCGTTTTCCATACTTGCTGCACAAGCTCAGTTCTTTTACTTGGTGGTTCTTCTGGTATTAGCTCCCCACAGCATCTGATAATCATAAGACTTTGACTACTTGTAGCTTTCTCTGGAAAATTAAAAGCAAAATCATCATAGTTAATACGTTTACCGAGCTTTAGCTTTCAAAAGATTAGGTCTCATTACAATTAGCAGTCGACCGACAACGTCCGTCACTGTTACATAATAATAAAGTCAGAGACTTACTCATATCCTTGATATCTTGCAAAATATCATCAACCTCTTGTCGCCTAACACGTCCGACTCTTCTGATTTCCACATCTAACCGATTCAGGCTTTCATCAATCCCTGCTTCATTTCTGTTTCTAAAAATGAAAGGCAAAAAGAACAATTAAACAGTTGTGCCAAACATCTCAACATCATTTTATAAAAAAAAGGTGCAAGGCTGTGAGTAGTAATAGTAATTAACATTTTATCTCTATCCTCATCCTCCACTTACTTTACTGCACTTGCATGGATCTTCTTTGCCAATGGTAGCCCCTGCCCCAACAACGGTAAACCAACCTCTGACTTTCTCCTGGACAGTGTAACACTACCACTACTGCGGATTGCTGTGCCCTCAGAATGAAACTGCTTCGCAAGGTTGTAGGACGAGAGCCATGATTTTGACGTGACCCCACTCGCCCCCAACCTCCTCCTCAGTGCCGACGACAAATTACACCCAATCAGGACTCTCCAGGAACTCATTGCTATGTTATCCCTCTTCCCAACTGGAAGCAATTATACTATCAACTAATAATAACAATAGGCGTCTGGAACAACTGATTTCCGCTTTCTTTCTTGACGGAATACTAATGCTATAATCTATTTTTAGACAATTTACACAACTTGTGCTTTTTGGTGACAAAAAAAATCTTGATTTAATTATATAACAACACTTCAAGCGTTAGGTATAATTAAAACAGAAAGTTAGACAACAAAGCGCCACCGCACGTAATTATTATAAAAACAAAATGTTCCATTTAACACTACTGAAAACTTGTGTCACGCGGACTGTAGCTCTCTTTCTTAAGTAGACAGGCAGACACGCATCAAGAAAGAAAGAATTAGGATGGATGGAGGAATGAAATTTTCCACAAAACAAAAACCGCATCCGACCGAACGTGACTTTTTTTTACAATCTTCTTATGCTCATCATTTCCGTCCTGATCATCACGCTCATCCCAAAAATCCCAACATCTCAAAATCTCAAACTCCTTCATTCTCCAATACACTCATTCATGCTAACTTCGTTGGCACACTCCTCTCTTGTCTCACGATTCCCCGTTTCCCCTCTTTCCAGAATAATATGTGCAGTGTGCAGTGTGCAGTGCAGCAGTGTAGCAGCTAGAAGTAATTAAGTAAGTACACAATATTTTCTCCGGAGAAGTTTGGTCACGTGCCGAACCTTGCCGCCATCAAATATTTAAACTGGGCCGTCAGCGGTTGAGACAACAAAAGTATATTTACTTAAGTAGTCGTAAAATTCGTATTGTAAGTATTTGATATTTTTTTGCTGTTATGTTATTTACAAAATCCCTGGTTGTTTATAAGAAGAAGGACTCGGCTCGGCTGTGAGCAGTGGAGCACACGTGCCCATCATACATATTTTTGTGCACTCTAAATTAGAATGTTGTGTGTAGTTTCCCCCCAAAACGTTTTTGACGACGTTGTTAAATAAATACTCCTAAATACCTAAATACTCTAACTCTCTAAATCATCTGTGATCATCTGTGCCGTCGCCGTCGTGTGCCCGGCTGTGACGCCCTATTAATTATGCCAATAGTCTTCACAAAAGAGGAGGTTCGAGGGTTCTTGGAGGAGCAGGGATTTGACGTGTCCAACGAAGAAACTCTTCAAAAATTTATTCGTGGTTAGAATTATTGATTTTCCGTTTCGTAGTCTTGATTGCCAGGGTTTGTGGTGTGCACACAAGTATTATGTAGCGTTTTTGTTTATGTGGCGTTTGTTTGTTTTTTCCAGATTTGAAGAAACTTATAAAGTACGAAGATCAGCAAAGAAGACGCCGCCGACTGGGTCACCATCCTAATGAAACCTTGTTGGATTCGACGGACGGGAGGAACCATACGACGTCTTCGAGCGGGAGGAACCACACCGCGTCTTCGGACGGGAGACGAGAAAAGTCTGGGGATCATTCATCATTTAGTGAAGGGCCTACAGGGAGAAAGAAGGCGATTTCGATTGCGGATAGGTCTTCGTTTCTCACGCAGGGTGGATCTGAAGGGAGTTTCCCATACTTGGGAGAGGAGGATGTGGACCTTTCGAGAGAAATGAGTGGGAGAGATTATCGGTACTCAGCTAATGGGCAAGAGACTGGAAGCTATGATAATAATTGTTAGTAGCTGAACGACTATATGCTATGGGCATTATAGATTATGAAATGCGTGAGATTGTGATTATGGAAAGATTTTTTTCTTAATTCTAATAGCTGACGAACCGCCAGAGCTGACCCCTCCCAAAGACAGAGTGGAAAAGGGACGCCCTATTATGACTACACCGAAGAAGAAGCCTGGAAATAGGTTGGTAATGAGACGTCTTACTGCTGCCATAGACGAACATGGAGAATCTGTGATTGAAGAATCGGATGTGGATTTGGGTTAGCAACTTGAACTCATTAGCAGTAACCCGTATGCAATTTATAAATATCTTAAAGGATTCCTCCAATTAAATTCGGCAATGTGATTATGATTATAGGACCTGTTAGGCGTCCCGTGAATAGTTACAGAAAAAGTAGTAGACCGAAAACAGCTCCACTTCAATCGAACAAACCTGTTGCAAGACCCATTTCAACCCGAGATGGTCCTGAAAAAAGAGTTTCAAGCGCTAGGAATGAGAAACAACAGGATACAGATGAAAATAGAAATGGACAGAAGCCAGACACTCTGTATTATGCTTTACGTAACATTTTATTTCTAGACGACAGCGAAGATTCTCTATTTATGGACGGTTCAAGTATGCCGAGCTATTTATGGTATATTATTATTTTTACTGGGGTTAGGTTTAGACCACCTGTTTTAAAGCAAAAGTTTGTATTTTACAGATGCACCGAGAAAGTTGCTTAAGCCTCCTCCTCATGTTGCACGCGACCCTGTGGCCTTATATCACTGGTACAAAACATATAGCTGGAATATTTACTCAATTCCTGGAGAAGATCGTCACATGCAGCTTAGATGGTATGCGCGTGAAACAGTTTTATTTGATAGTTGACAGTTGATTTGAAACAGTTTAGAATTTTCAATATATTTTACTAACGCTAAACAGGAATGTGCGAGCCCAGACTGTCGGGTATCATCCGAATCCTTGTCTTAAAGGGCAGCCAGCCCCATGCAAACAGAAGGGATAATAATAGAATTCACACTTTACAATTTTATTAAAATTAAGAAGTGGAAATATCGCAAATATTTTAGACCATAAAATGCCAGTTGCAAGCATACTATATATTTTTATACGTCAATTCCACAATTGACAATGTTATTCAATGTTTGGTTATACATAGCACACGTGTCAGATCAGATATATATACGTTTGGTTTTAAAGTAATTTATTTGCATTTATTATTTATTACTCTTTACGGATTGCCATTTTTACTAGTTCTCTGATTTCAATAATATACGGAGCACATTTTTTATATTTTTGTTGATTTTTAACACAGTTATTACGTTATACAGACAAGTTTGTTAAGTCAAATAATACTTTAATGATAGTTGTTGACATATATTAAATGTACATAATATATTCGCTGTGCATACAAGTCTGATTGAACTCATATATAAGTACATATTTATGTAAATGTAATATTTCATAAAATGTTTTCATCTCTACGTTCATACGCTGTCCATAATTAATTCATTTATTGTCAGCCTATCACATACTTAGACAATAAAAGCACGCAACATAAATTACAACTATATATAGCACACATAATATGTTGCAACGAATATTCGCGTTTCACAAGCCACAGGCGCCAAACATTATAGTAATATTATGCCCTCCTATCCTGCACTTTTGATTACACTGCTTCGCCAATAAGCTCCTTTCTTTATCGTTCACAGAGAGAAAGGTTAAAGGTTATAGTATCCAGTTACTTGAACTGTGCCTAATTTGCAGTGCCATTCGTACTACAATTCCATGAGCGAGCAGTTGATCAAAGTCTTAAGTCTTCGTTGACAAGCGAAAGCTGCATAGCTGTTCAACCGAAACCCGGTCTATTGTCTATCTCACGATGCGACACGAACACGACTTGAAAATACGATTGTTTCTACCATGCAGTTTGTTCCAGCAAAAACAATTGACAATTTTTACAATATACAACATTTTGATGAATCCCATAAAGGCACCATTACCATTACACACCCTCTTTCGATGTGAATGTAAGGTAGAGATTTAATAGGAAAGTGAGAATACATATTTATCATGTCATAATAATGTAAGGTTATTAGAGTTTATCGGATTTCAAACCTTTCACTCTACCTCCGACTTTCATTTCCATCATCACGTTCAATCAAATAGCAATCATTGTTTTTCTGTATTTTTTTTTGCTCAATGTATTGCATCAAGTTTCTCTAAGTATAAAAACAATATTTAGTATATAATATTTTTATGGTATATTGGTATATTTGGTATGTATGCCACTACTTTCTTCTACTGCTTTCTTTTCTGTACAAATGTCGAATAGCGCGTCTATTTCTGATTCTGAGTATATAATTTTCTTTCTTTTTTTTTATGGAACTCTACAGTTCTCTGCAATTCCTTCTTACGAGCAATCACTACGTGTTCTGACTACAAAATGTTCCTCTTTGACTGGTATCATTATATTTCAATGGCTTCTGGCTTCGACGTTTCAATATAATTATGCTAATTATATAGGCATGTCATTACGACTAAAAATCTTTGATTTTTTGGACCTTGGCACATTCTTCTCCAAGCAGTTAGCGTTCGTTCCACAGATTTTTTTTCAAAAGTCTCGTTTCGTAATTAATAAATGCCCATTACTATTCGGCATCTGTAAGATCATTTTTTGAGAATGCCTTTCTCTACTTTCACCGTCCCTTAGTTATTCCTGATGCCGCCGCAGAAAACGGTGTGTATTATGCTTTCTGCCGAATTATTACTATACTACTACGTATATATGTACATCTAAAAGATACGGTTATCTCGATAACTATCACAAACAGTTTGACGATTTTGATAAATTCACTTGCACCACAGCATCACACATATTTACTTTCTTGGATGATTATGTCTACGCATGGACTACTTTGGATTGGACGAAGTATATTATATACATAAAAGTTACACAATAAGCTTTAAAAATCTGAACGCACCTTGTGCTAGAGAATGTGATAATGATAACTAATTTTGAATGCATGATATATGCATATTATATCTCACTACATATATTTCTACTCTTAACTGTTTGTTATTAGAATTATCTAATTATTGTTGCATTGCTGTCTTAATTTTGTTGCTAAAAAGTGGAGTTTTCCTGAAAAAACAACAAGCTCTACGAGTTGACTACGACTTTCACCTTCTCCATTTTTCAATATTCTTTTGTAAACCTTGAAAGTATACCTTGCCTTGTTGTAAGTTAAGTTTTGTCTGTAGTTTGACTTATATACTTTCGCTATGCGAATCACTGAGCTAAAACACGACCTAGAATAGAACTTATAGGTATATAATAATCTGTAAATACAATTTGATTGAAAGTATAGTGTACATGTAATCATGAATTTCATTGTTTTCCAATTCTGCATCAAACTGTAAAATTGACACCATTTTAATTAAAGACTCTATAAGTCTGCCGAATCTCATTTATTTCGTGTTTGAACTAAACAGACAGAACATATTGTACTGCATTTTTTTCATTGAAACGATATCCATATATTTCTTTGTATCATGTCCTTTTGAATTATCAATTTGCCACTTTATGATTTTAACCACAGAATTAAGTAATGGAAAAGACTATTTAATATATGAACACTTTCGTTTGAATACTACTTGTTGGTACTTTAAAAATAAACTTATGATTCATGATGGGTATGTAGAGTAAGTATATGCTAATCAGTAATCACTAACAAGTAAAAGATGGCATTGTTAATACATTATGCATACCTACAGTCAGTATTACTCTTTGTCCATATAATGTACAATGTACTTACGTAATGTACAATTCTTTTTCATTCCGGATTAGTATCCTAAAAAGCTACCACAACTATTAGAAGTCTTTGGCATCCGCACTTGTTGTAAAAAATACGATTTGTGGGCGCATTCTGACTCTCAGTTACAGATCACACTTACCTGATTTACATAATGATTGGTTTCGGTTGCACACGTTGGTATATCTTATATGATGAACTTTCTCCTGGAATACATTTTGTCGTAAAATATAATAATTTAAAGAACGTTTAGCAGTGTTACACGTTCGCTCACAATTATCTCAATGGATCGTCATCATCATCGTCATCATTTGATCCTCCAGGTTTAGTAGGACAGCAAATCCCTTCCGAGCCGTCTTCCCGAAATCCAAAGAAGACCTTTTCGGTAGACGTTGGCTCGTGTGCCACAATTCCGTGGAAATCCCGCAACTCATTCGCCGGGAACCACGCAGGCTCCTCCTTGTTCATAATTTGCATCCCCATTGCTCTGGTGAGCGCTATGAAGGGGATCCACAGGGTTGCAATTAAGACGAGAAACATGGCAAGGATGAGACACCAATTTGGCCACGGAACGTCGTGGGCAACCCCATGCTCTGCATCCCACTGGGGGTAGGTGCTCCCTTCGGTGAAAATTTTGAAAAAACTTGCAGACAAAATGATGATCATTGCTGCGGGCGATATATACTTCCAGCAGAAGAGCCAATAGATATGGGGTCTTTTTCCGGTCATTAGTTGAATATCCTCAGCGAACCTGCTAAGTCCGTAAATGTACGCCACACCAATAACCTCAAAGAAAGCAATTATCAGCAGAGGAACGTTCCCACTGAACTGATCGAACAGGACAAAGATGTAGTTTCCTGCACCGTGGGCGAACACCATTGACAAGGATCCACAAAGACCACATAATATTCCTATTGAAACCACCGGAATGCAGATAATGAAATTCACAACCAGGCGGCCAAAATAATGAATTAATAATAATAATGTCTAGTGATTCTGTTTCAATACCAGTTAGAACTTCTTTCCTCATGTTTGGGAAAAGCTTCATGTCAGTAACAGAAGTGACAACACCTTCAAGCGTTCCAAACTGTGAGTCAATTCCAAGCGTGAAAAGCATGGAAAAGAAGAGGATGGACCAGAATGGGGCAAAGCTAAACTGGTTAATTGCCTCTGTGAAGATTATGAATGCCAAGCCTGGTCCCGAAGCCGTCTAATTGCAGTTAGACAAAGATTATATATTATTAGTTAGGACATTTCAAAGGGGCAAACACGAACGAGCGAATAATTAATATCCACAAAATCCACGCACATAAAAACTCATTAGGAGCAATGATAATTAATTAATTAACATTCATTATGTTAATTTTTTTATAGGGAAACTTGCTGGAAATATTTTCAATTTTCATGCTTTAATAGTCAAGTGTAGCTTACACTATCCAACTCCTCTTGCAGATTACAAATTCGTAGATGATCTCTGTCCGGGAGGATAACAGTGTGCTTGCTGCCATTAACCCAGTACGTAATTAGGGAGCCAGGAGCAGGGGGATGTAAAACATCCGTCGTATTGAAATACATAAGTAACGTTTTGTTATCTTGATGTTGCATACATTCCTTGTGCGTCAAGTGAGCTTTAAAGCCTGTCAGAAGGGTAAGGTAAAACGTAATCCTCTTATATTTAATTCATGTCGCGCCTCTGTGAGTGAATAATTTATCGACTGAAACATCTTCCCAGGTTACCTATAACTGAAAAGATGACAAGTCCAGCGAATAATGATGTTGTACAATTTGTCAACGACACGATAATCGCATCCCGAGCACAATTGTTGTTCACAGGATTATACGATGCAAATGCTATTAGTCCGCCAAAACCCAGCCCGAGTGAAAAGAAAATTTGTGTACCAGCCTCCAGCCAAACGACCGGATCTTGAAGTTTCTCCCACTGGGACAGAAAGAAAAAGTCAACATTAACATTTCATTTTGTCTCTTCTGCTCGCGTCGCGTCTCCTTCTCCCGACGGATTTGAAAATTTCAAAAAGGCTTAGAAAAGGTATTAAATTTGCAGGAAATGTTTTCTACTTTTGGGCTGAATAGGTGGAGAATCCCATCGCTCATTCCTTCCAACGTAACTCCGCGACAGAAGAAGAGGATCAGGACGCAGTATGGAAATAAAGCCGTCACATACACCAACTGTTAAAAATGTATACAGAAATGAATATATTATGCATTTATGCAACAGGTTCATCCTGTTTGTGGTGTGGTTAGGGAATTTAGAGGACACCTTGTCATACTTGGTTTGTATTCGCAAGACTAGAAAGAAAGTTATATTTTTGACTTTGACATGTTTTACCTTGGGTGATGACGCAAGACCTTTGGCCAAGCACAAGTAGACAAGAAACCAGGCGACTACGAGAGCGGCAGCAATTTGCAAATTGAAGCTTCTCGGAGTGTCGATATCAGTGGAGATGTCCAGTGTCTCCCGATACCAAAAGTATTGGGTCGCACTGCTCACCTACAAAACCCCACAGGAAACTTTTTTTCTTATTCAAAAATAATATTTAATTCCGTTTCTATTGGAAAAGCATTGAAAGCTCAGATATTTGCACCTCGCACTCATGGTTGGATCCATTGCCACCCCTTGCCGGTGGACACTCTGACCAGGGCAAGGGATCCTGGAAACTCCTCACAAAGTAGAGCATACACCATGAGATTATTGTATTGTAATACAGAGCAACATTAAAAGAGACGACAGCGGAAGCAATCCCCACTCCAGCGAGATATGGTGAAACTTGGCTCCACACTCCAATAGCCCCCTTGCGCAGTCTTTGACCTATTGCCAACTCCAAAAAGAAGATTGGCATTCCTTCTATTGCCAACATGATAAAGTATGGGATGAGAAAAGCCCCTGTGGATGTAGGAGGACACAAGTGGTAACGTAACACGTTTAAATTATGCACTGCAAAGTAAATTGGATTTTCTTTTTTCTGGAAAAGTAGAACAACAACATACTCACCTCCTCCATTCTTTTGAGCAAGGTACGGAAACCTCCACACATTACCTATAATGTCATCACAGAGAAAATACACAAGATCTTATTTCGCAAAAACAAAATTTTCATTTGAGAAAGCCATCCGTGCACTCTTGACAGAGTTCAATAGGCTCACCTAAGCCCACAGCATAACCGATGGTTGCAAGGAGAAAGGTAAGTTTCGAATCCCAGGACTCACGTTCCTCGCCTTCATCTTGGAACACGGAATCATCTGGGGGTTCCGCTTTAAACTCTTTCTTTGGTTTCTTGCCAGCGTCTTTATCGGATCCTTTATCCACTGCCACTACTACTGCTTTCCCATCCTTTTTCCCGTCCTTCCGAACGATCGAGTCCTTCGCTGTAGTCTCTGGTTCTTCAGACAACTGTTACAAATATTTTATACAATCATTTGACATGTTGACTTTCCAGAGTCCCAAGATACCCCACAGATGCTATAATCCGATAAACTTACAGAGTCGATTGTAACAAAATCAAAGCGAAAATGATATTCTTCTGTCTGCTTATCACAAACTTCGAAACTGGATATGGAATACATTTTGGAATGCCTTTTGTGACACTAAATATTGTCCTTTCAAATCAAACTTCAGCCGTTTACTGATCAACCCCTTATAGTTTTTCATATATATTGCACATTCAGTCAGACATTTGCGTAGTTATCCATAATCTGCGACTTTCTCCATGCAATAATTGATTGACAACAGTGTGGGATGGGTATAATATAATATATATGTATGCAATTTACTGATGGCATAGTAGTCTGGTGCTGAAATCGAATGCGAGGTGCTATTTATAGACGTATAATATGACAGTCGATGGAAATCATTAGACGTTCGCCACTTCAATTACTATACGATTTATTGTAAGCACTTAAATGCTCGTAGTCAGGTCAGGTGAGGACGATGTCAGTAACCGATTTCTTTCGATTAAGGTAAGCAGCAGTTCAAGGAAATTTAAGGAAGACTTATATGTCTGCTAATAAGTTGGGAAATTCCATAGGGAATAGTAGAATAGCTACGATAGACGAATAGCACACACCACAAACACAATAGAGAACTTATTGACGGACAATTTTTATTGATTTGACTAATTACAAATTGGCAAATTTTGTTTGGATTTTGGATATGCAATTATTTGCTCTTTTGTTTTGACTAGACAAAACAACCAATCTAATTAGAAAATTACTGTAAGGTCTGTGGATTATATATTTCTTACTTAAAGCTTATTAATCAATTAAAGGTCATAATTGGTTGGAGGTGCGACAAAAACAAAATGCATTATACACCAGATAAAAAATTAAAGTATATTACAACTTACAAGACTCGATGACTCCTCCTTGAAAGCAGGGTTGAGAGAGCCGTAATTGGCAGAATGACCTGGCTGCGACTCATTACTCAGTAGCCGGCCATGAAGCTCACGTAACTCCATACGATCGTATGACCTCTGGCGACCAAGCTCTCGCGAGCTTTGGCGCCGGGTTAGTTGCGCCATATTGGCCATTTCGAAGGCTTTTCAGAGCCGACCTTGTTGGTCGACTGGGGTCACGCGTGGAACTAGACTCCTTATCGAGGAATGTTTATTGTGTAGTAATGCAGCACGATATGTTGCTGTTATTATCTCCGACCAGCGGAGTATTTTGTGGAATTGTGTCACTTCTTACTTTCCAATTCCAATAACGTGATAGCTAGGTATAGGTATCTACTAAAGTGCTTTCACATTTTTATTTAATTTGAACAACCTGTTGAAAAGTTGATTTTGTATTGACACACCTCTTCGCGTTACCCACCAATGTCTAATACGGTACGGTATGGTATAGGGTATACTGGGCTGCACTTTGTCACAGGATGATAATGAGCAAATAATACTGATAAAATCAGAAACAAGAAACGACAGAGGCGAATGTGTTCCTCCAATTTGTTGCTTTCACCCGAAAATGTATGACGTGCAAATATATTTCTCTCAATTTGTAGTTAGGTTCCAGTAGATAATTCGATTTGGCCGAGTCGGCCTCTGCATCATGGTTCGCCGCGGTAATTAGATTATTCGTACATTGACGTAGCTTTCACCAACCCTTACGCACAAGGTGTTCCAGCTTTTGTACACAGGCGGATGCGTGTAATATGATATGAAGTGTTGAAAAGTCATAATATTGTGCATAAGTATAGTGAGCAAAACCATATAACACTGGTGACTGCGGAGATCGCTGAAATAGAAATATTGCTTTCTTACGCTAAAATATATTGATTCCTATTCTCCAGGAGATTGCTTGCTTTCATTAAACTCCTCTCTAGAGGTGCTCCTTGAAAAGGCGGTGTGTATAGCGAGCTATATGCAAGGTTTACTTGAATGATCTTGTTGTAACTGTTGACTGTATAGCTTAATATAATAGGCAATAGCACCAAATTGTTATATATTTAAACAATATAACCCGATATATTGTTGTATTATTGTCGGCATTGGCGTTGTATAAGTTTCAAAATCGATGTAACTGCTGATGGATGGTAATATAGTATATAATCTTCTCCGTCGTGCTATAAACTTCGCAAGGCATATATTTTGTTATCCAATAAACATTCTAGGATATAAGTATTTTATCACAACGAAACGAAACTAATGTCCATAATTCATTAATGAATACGTATTCAAGAAGATAGTATATCTATAATGATTGTATCTAAGTTGTAATGAGAAACTCAGAACTTCAAAGGGGTTACTCCCCTGCTCCTTATGAACTAGTTAACTATGCATAGATATATATTGATTCAGATTGATTGCCGCACCATGTGTATAATCATACCTGATGAACACAAAAAATTGCATGTGTGCATACACTAATATTTACGATGAGTCTATACGAGAAAGAAAAAATATGGCACATGGAATGAGACTCTTTATGCAAAAAAATAATAATAATAACAACTAGGGAAGGAAGCACTTTGCATGATTACATTGCACACATCAAAACTTTCACTTGTTAGTAAAAGTCCCATCACTCAGCCGTCAGTCAGTCTCAAACCCACAATTCAGATTGAATGGAAATGGAACGGATAAAATGGGCGATTAAAGGGAAAAATAAAAATTATTGCGGAACAAGTAGTATTTGCGTGAGCAAGAAAAAAACTGAGAACACACATACGGAAACGAGAGAGAGAACACACTGACCAAATATTTTGCTTAGAGTGGTAGTATAATATAATTCCTTCACAACGGGAGAAATGAGTAACACAAATGAGCACAAAGTGGGTGTAAGTCGAGTTTTACACTGGGACAGCCAAGGGAAAAAGTGAGTGGCTCAGCTTCACTTCAACAACACTGGGCTTATACATCAGCTCAGCAGAGGTGTGTACAGGAAAAAGTGAAGGAGAAAAGATAGAGAGCTCTTCTTTACAGCAGCCTACATAGTACGTTATTGTGCACCTAAAGTGGGAGCACGGAATGAAGAAACTGTTACTTGAAGCCTTTATTTGTTGTCTTCTCCCGTGGAACTCCAGATATACAGACGTACACACGTACGTAATTCACTTTTCGCTGTGGTGGTTGGTTTCGGTGGGTGTAGCTTTCACTACGGGATGGGATGAACACCACAGGCCAAAAACACATATATATAATACACATGATACATCCTCAGCCGGCCTATTGTTATAAATGTACTATAAAATCAGAAATGTATGTAGGTATATAGAAATATATAAACACATATGCCTAGTAAAAAACCATGTTTACAGTTATATATAGACGTCACACATTGTATGGATGAACTGGACAGACTTGGTGGCTCTTAAGAGAAGCACCCCGAATAATTGCGAGGTTTATTGTAAATAACTGCTTTCTCTAGAAGTATTAAAGGCTTTTTTGGGGAGTCATCAAGTGAAAACTAGAGAATCCGTAATCTTGTTCAAGGATTACCTGCCAACCTGCCTGTCCTTGTCCAGCTACGTGAGTACGTATACAAGACAAGAGAGTTTTCCGATCTATATTTGCTTTAAGAACCACTAAAGAGGAGGACCATAAGAGGGATTTATGTCTAGGAGGATACATAATATTTGTATAAAAGCATAAAAGCACCTTTTATTGTTTGCTCAAGTCGTGATTACTACTACTGCTGCTCTGAAAGGGAAAGTTGGGAATCCAGTTCAGTCACTCGGAGATCACAAGTGAATGCTAGCCGGAGAAGGGAAGAAAAGGGATTAGATACCCTGCAAATTCTTTATTCTTTCTGTTTTGTAAGTAAGGGTACTAATGGCTGGTAGGAATGTACATACCGAAGTATATGCAATATGTTCCATGAATAAGAAAAATACAGCCGAAGCTTATGGAGGTTTTCTCTGAAATCATATCTTGTTTGAATAGGCACTCTTTATGCTTGCACTCACACTGAACATATTTTAATGCTTGGGTGGTGTACGTGACGTAAACGGGTTGAAAAGTTATTGAGAGTGCATCCAATAAAACTTGCCATACTCTCATGGATCATATAGAGCAGAGCAGACGTCATCCAAGTGAAAGTAAAAGATAGAAGAGAATGAAACATAAAAGAGAAACTACAAACTTTTTTCTTGAATGAGATAAAAGTTACGAGTTCATAAATACATAGATAGATACAAAGCTTATTATAGCTACTTTCATATTCATGACACGAAACACTGTGTGCATTTTAGATTAGTCTTTCTTTTAGCTGTCATTGTCGTTTATGCATAGTAAAACTGGCATGTTCCAAGTTCCAATCGACACGGGGAAAGATGAAGCTATTTGTATTTCCAACACCAAGTAAATAACACGCTGACTGAATTTGGAACTGGAACAAAGGAACGCACGGTTTATACGGTTCCGTTCATACTTCGCGTAGGCGGATCGGATATGATTTCGATTTCACTTTGGAGCAAAAACCGAAGAAGCATATGCATGTTCCAAGATGGAATTCCAAGTTTCTCTCTAAATTCCAAACAAGAAAGTAAAATTGGAACGTGCGAGCACACACTTTGTTTGCTTCGTGGCATTATTCCTCTTCCCTGTATCTGTTTCAGTTGCATTTTTTTCATGTAAAAATAGTCCATCCATGTGACACACTCATCGATCAGATGTACATAAGTACTTTTTACGTAATAATAAATTCCTTTACGGAGTAATGTGTATGTATCCTCTCTTTCTATATTCCTGGACAGGATATAAGGGCCAAAAGACGTAAATGACATTATATTCCAGCGCAGCCGAGACTTTCCACGTTTGCCCGAGTGCTCCTCAGTCAGTCCACAGAGTCTCCACACAATGACAATACCCAAACCCACACGTTCATCTGAAGCGTATATAATGATGATGATGATGATGATGATGTGTATTACAGGAACACGACCCGTTAATATTATTCTATTATGATTGGTTGGACCCACATAGCTGTTCAAACGGAAGCAAGTCCATAAAATGTACCTGAGCTGATACGAATGTGTGGGCATCTAGGCATGCATGAGAAGTGTGTGTAACGTAACGTGTAACCCTTTCCAAGCTACAAGTTAACCTCCATCATGGACAATCCCACCAGAGATCCGGAAAAGTTGCTAGCTGCTTGGATGTGCACAAAATTCAGGCTAGATCATATCATCACAGAAGAATAAAGAAAGACCTTGGGTTTCATTTAGTTATAATATCCCTTTCTCTCTGCTCATTCGTGGGAGAGACCATGGAGAAAGCGTGCTGCTGAATGCTGCTGGTACTGGTACTCTACTCTACTCCACTCTACTCCACACAAGTTGTGTGTTCGAGAATTCCGAGTGGTCGGGTTTTCCGTGCGTCTCTGTGATCCTGATCTCATCCACTTCGTTTGAGTATATTAGTGTATAGACAAGATGCTACATATGGATTTTGTCCATCCGTCCGCATCGGTCGGATCACGAAGGATATTTTATACATATCCATCCAGAGTGAACCTAAAGCAGTTGGGGCACTCGGATAAAGCGCTTCCTTGTGCTGAGGTACAAACAAGCGTATCTCAGGCAGGATTTGCTGGATAGTAGTATTTCTGAATGGATTTAAGCCGATTGCTGCTGCTGCATTGATTTTTGTGCATTTTGTAAACAAAAACTGATGTGTTACGCATTTGACACATTATTTGCTAACGAAATGCAAATAGTTGACGTCGACTAAACAAATTAATGATTTGTGATTTGCAAGGATTAGTTACATAGTTGCTCTCAAAATGGATTTGTCGATGAGCACCGGAAGTATCTCGGCGTTGGGCATACTAACAAACTCTGAACCTATTCGGGGGATATCTGTAACTGGCGACAAGGGCGAGCCCCACGATGATAAGGAGAATGGGAAGAAGGATGAAGTGAAGCTCATCTTCCTTGGAACATTTTTTCACGATAACAATGTACGTACCTACATACGTTGACGTCTCTTGACGTGTTGTAGAAGTTCGAGTTGTAAATGCACTTTTTTTTAAATTGCTAATAATTAATTGTGGATTGTTTTTTTAAGGAGCTGAATGCGGATTTAATTCAAATCAAAGAGCCAACTCAAATCAAGGAAATTAGAGTTATTCCACTGGGAGCGACCGTGACATTGTCAACGGGATCTTATCAGCTGGGGTACATTAAACGGGGAAATTGGATTTGTTTGCAGTTTTTTTTTTTTTTTTTGAAATTACTAAAATAATAATGCAATGATAAGTACTACCTGAATGGTGGTGTGGTGGGTAAACTGTTATTGCCTTTTGTTTTTAGGGCTACGAATCCTTCGGAGCTCGAGTTGGAATTTTATTACAATGACCTACAAGTTCCGTCAAAGGCTGCATTCACCCTGTTGAAGAATTTCAGTTTTAATGACAAATGTAGAATACACTTGCAAGTGGATCCAGAAGAGCAAATTATAACTGATGGATTAATTGTGAGGGGGGTGTACTCTACGATAACTTTGGCAGTTTATGGATTTCCTGTGGAGGAGGTTGTACTGAAGGAGTCGGCTGCAGATCAGCCAACGTCCGACTTGGTAAAGGAAAATGAGTCGATGGAAACGTCGACTATAGATCTTGGAACATCTGTAGATGACTCTGATTCTCCGAAGAAACACTCTTGCTCCGCTTCGGACACTGGTATGTCAGAGATGATGTAATGTATTGTATAGAATCGAATAAATATTCAAATTTTTTATAGCATGTCACTAAAGTGTCGTGTTGTATGTTTAAATTTGTAGTACTAGTTTCTCCAACCGCCTCAGAAGAAAATCAATCGGATATTGTGACCCCAAAGCCAGTCGCCGCTGCTCCCAGCACACCCAATTCTAAACGTAGTGAAGCTGAACAACCTAGAGCAATCCCAACTATAACCACACGTGTTAATTTCGATTCCGGATTTTCAGGTGGACCACGAGAGGACCAGGTGTACACGGAGGAACCCATTGATAGAGACAGGGAACTAGTAGAATCTGATTTAAGTTCTGATGATCACTTTGACACTAAATCAGATACAGCTAGTAAGCCGCAACCCCCACCCGTGTCCACCACACCGTTGGTACTTCCTGAAGTAGAAGACGCCTCAGACATTTCCGACGGCGAGGTGTTCCCATCCGAAGACGACCTTGATGTAGACGAAAAGGACAAGGAGACTACTGCATCTGTACCTAAAGCGGGATCACCAATTCGCGGTGATGCAATTACACAATCAGCATCCCCTGCAATCGAACCTTTAAGTGATCAGGATTCATTGTTAGACGAATTCCAGCAACCAGGGATAGAAGAAATAGTAAGTGACGAGGAAATGCCAGAATTTCCAGAGTATGAGTATGGAGACTGGGAGGAGCAGTGGACACAAATATTTGGTCAGTCCTTCAATCCATTCTCCGAAAATTTTCAAGTTTCTCCACTGAAGGTCTGTACATACATACAACATTTGTTTGAACCTTTTTTTAAAAAAACGTTTGCGATACCTAAATATTTTTTATTTACATTCTTGTAGAACTTCAGGGTTTCCCAAACACTTGGACCTATCACAAAGTCTTCTCAGGAAATAAAGGATTTTATGACTACTAAATCGAAGGAATGGTCCAAAGATAATTTTAACAATGATAAAATTGACGCGTGGGTTGAAGATATGGAAGAATTGATTCCGTTGATTCCTCATGCTTATAATTCGGAGAGTGTTCCTGATGGTATGGATAGTTTAAGGTTACTGCTTACATTGCTGCATAACGCTAGCTAATTTCAATCTCGGGTTTGTATTTTGATTACCACTTTAGATGTCAGAGACTCGCTTCTCTTTTGGGCAACAATTGGTGTTGACCTCTCACTGGCAAAGAAACAAAAAGCTCTTCCATACAAAACTCGCCACATAAAAGTAGGGATCAAGCTTTTGCATGCCTTGGCCCTTGGAAATACGATCAGAGATGACATGTTAAATTTCAAGATTGATGATGATGAGAGCAAAACATTCCAGCAGAAATTGATGGAAACATTTGAGGAGCAATATATGAGCACAACAATGCGTTTATCTATTTTACGAGCGTTTGACTGCATGATCTTGCCAAAAGACGGTAGAATGAATAGTACTTTGTCCGCAAATTTTAAAAACCTGTTGCCACTGGATGGGGATTGTAAAGTTTTGGTTTGTGTTTATGCTACAGGATACCAGACGTTCGTTGGAGATGAAGACGACGAGAGCTGTTACTCTAGATTATTAGAATTCTCCCTGAGTAAGAATGTAGGAACCAGAGTTTCCTTTTCAATCCGCTCGTTTCTTAAAAAGCTAAAACTTTTGGAAGACCTCACCAGTTTTGAAGAGTTTGTACTTGGAATTGTTAGAAATAGTTCGTCTGAACTAAGCACATCTGTCGAAGCACAAGATGTGGATACCTGTGTGCATACTCTGGAAACCGTGCGTGATATGGCTAAAAATGTTGATCAGTATTTGTCCCATCCATTAAGAATATTACCTGCGAGCAGTTTGGTTGAAATGCCACCCACATCTGTGACTGGCCACGATCCCAAGATATCCTTTATTAAAGCGCTAGAACAGTATCATTTTATTAAACTCTGTACGGCTCTTGTAAACAACAAGGATTTATATGGAAGGACAGGAGGTCTTGTGAGTGAAATCATTTCCATATTGCTTGACTGGGAAGCTGGACTTACATATTTATGCAGTGAATCAGAATCAGCGACCATTCTTCTCAAAACCCTCGCTCAACTTGAGGATGATGGGAATGGTTTAGCGTTATATGCGTGCCATTGTCTTGAAGTGATTAAGTGCATCGATAAATTATCAGACTCGATATATCAAAATTCATCTGAAGACGAGCGAAACGAAGACATTGCGTGCTTGCAAACGTTGGTGTCGTTTCTGTCTACTCAGTTGGGAAGACAGTCGTTGTCGTCAACGTTGACCATAGGTGATCTGATTTTACCACTGATGAACTGCATACGGCCTGACAACTCAAAGTTTAGCTCCCTGGATGTGATGGAAAAAACCGTAAGGAAGGGATACGCTAGCAGGATTATAGGTTTTATTATTCGAAATGCGGATAATTGTGATTTCCTTATGAAGGTAAGGAGCAAAATTAGTACGTACGTACGGAGATTGTAAGATGGGAGTTTCAATTAATTTATGTGTTACTCTGAATCTCGTAGCACGGAAGAAAAATTTATGAAATCATTAACTCCATGGAGGACGATGTTGATCGGATCACAACAGGTAACTTGCAAGATGTTCTAGCGTTCCTTCGTCCAGGATTAGACCCATTAGCATATTCCCTTGAAGGGATGGAAGAATTATTCTCAATAATCAAGTCGAACCAGGATACATTATTGAGATTGAAAAATAGCCGAAATAATTGGGGATACTCCCCCGAGTTGATAACGGCCATGCGGTTATTAGCAGATCAAGGTATTCTAAAGGCGAAGACGAATTGTAGTTTCACAATTTTGCATAATCCAACTAAATTACATTAATGGTTGTTAACCATTTCAGTTGTCCCAAATTCGTCAGACGATGTTAAGAACTGTATCGCAGCGGATGTGGATGACATGCTGATTAAAGAGTTAAAATATGATGTGGCTCTTGTAAAGCTTCATAGTTTTGACGCTATATCCACTTTCTTATCACTGCTTCAAAAAATTGTCGACGGGTTTGGTCAGCCGGCAACGCAATGTCACACTCTTGTGACGTCCAGAGGAGATGCACTTATCAACTTGCTGTCCCCTGCTATGAAGTTAATCCGAAGAGTAATCTCTCAAGTTGTGCATGTTAGGAAAACTGGTATGGCATAATATATGATACTTGATCGCGATGAAAGTTATGGAGAAACATTTACTGGTTATATCTGCAATGTAAATCTTCAAAACTTTGCGCATTACAGAATTCAAAGATACAACGGCTATTCCTGTACTACTAAAAATTTATAGCATTGTCGAGTCCGTACCAACAAACGCACCATGTTATAGAAGATCCCGTGAAGTAGGACAAAATATAATTGGTTCTTTGTTGGCGTACACTATTCCAGCATTAAAGCAAGGTGTTGAAACAGAGGAAGAACTGAATAAGAGCACATGGACTGCAGTAATTTCAGAAATTATCAAGTGAGAAAGGATTTTATTAAAATCTTTGGAAAAAATTATCCGACCATTTAGGCAAATTCTTCAATGAGCTTTTTAAATATACACAAACAGATACACGATGGAAGAACCTGCAACATTCCAAATTGGCGTGAGTATATTTGCAGAACTTCTTCCACTTCCTCTTCCTATCGCATCAAAGGTCCCACTTACCGAAGCTGAATGCCTGGAAAACGTCAAGCTACGAAGACTTTGGAGTGCGTACATTCACGGACTATCTTCACAAATACAGGAAATGGTGGGAATCCTGTGTGGATCTTCGAACTCTAAATTGATAACACTCTTAAAGCGATTGTGCGTTCAATTGGCGGATCTTTCCGCTTCAACCTGTATGGTAGTTTGTCGTGCAATTTTGGATGCCATCCTTTTGTCAATGGAAAACGATATGGAGCTTCCACAAAGTCAAATAGAATCACAAGCAGCTATCAACAGTTCACAGAGTTCGTCTATTAAAGCTTGGCTCGACCAATCCAAGTCGCCAAAGCTTCTCGTGTGTTCTGCGAATACTGCAAGGCTTTTAGGGTTCTTGTCCTCCCTTGTAAATAACTCCGGAACAATTAAAACAGGAATTATGCAAGCCCTACGAGGAGTCTTAAAACTTGATGAAAAATATACAGAACTTATCACCCAGTTTTGCTGCGTTTTGACGAATAATAATGGACTGTCGCATCAAGCGAGTCATGTACAGGTGATGAATTGCATTTAGCAAAAATATAATGCCTCTATAACCTCTTCTACGTAATCTAAAGTTTATAGTCTGGGTATTTTTCTCTTTCGCAGGCACAAGAAAACATTGTAACAATATTTCAGACTTTGTGCGATCAAGAAATGAATATGATTGTACCAATTTATGGCTACTCGTTAAAGATATATGACTCGAAGCTGGTATTAGCAAACTCCTTGCCACCGAAAGACTTATTCATTACAATCACAAATGCGCTGATTACTTACGTATCTACAGTTCCATATAAATTGACAGACACCAGAGTAATGGAAGGAGTGTTGAGAGGTCTCGAAATAGTTTCAGAGACAGAATATGGTTTCTATCATTTGAGAAGGTACGGACCCCTATCTGGCAAACATTTTTGAATTTTTCTTTGAATTGTTAACTGCATGAAAGAATACATAGTCTTAATTATTTCTATCTAAATTCATTTTGCTCTGATAATTTTAGCTGTCTCGAGAAAACAAACCTTATATTCAAAAATATTCTTGGTACTCTGGGAGAAACTGACTTGTCGAAAACCGAATCTTTTGATGCGGCATGGTCATGTATATCCTCGACGGTAGAACTATTAAGGTCTTTAACATCACCAAGAGTAAGTCGAGCGAGATTCATATCCAATGAAATATTTCTGAAACTTTATGGATAGAATTTAAAGGAATTTAATTGTTTGTATTCAGCATGGAACAGGAAGTAATGTCACAAACAGAGGCAGTTTCTTAACCAAGCAAGAATTTAAAAACGCTGTTGATTGGCAAAATATAAAGAAAAACGAGGAAGAAATGCAAGAGGACGCAGATGGTACAGACGACGACGATTCCTCACAGAAAAGCTTCCCGTCAACAAATCCCTCACATCCTTTAGTAAAACTAGCCAAAATTTTAACAAAGTTTTTGGGGCGTCTTAATGAAAATCTGACGCAAGTGACTATAGAAGTAGCTGAAGTGGAAAACACTCTCGGCATGCTATCCACTGTATTGGAGTTTCTAGAGGACGACAGTGAATCTGTAGAGATTTCTCCGGAGATTGTATTGCCTCCTCCTGACTTGTTACAAGAGTTATTTAGTAAACGTCCCGTGTTTGTAATTGTCGAAAAGCTGGGTTCTGAAAATCTACCACCGTTTTGGCTAACCTCAATACCACCTGCGTTTGACCTTGACTCAGACTCGTCAGAATCTGATTTGGTACCATGTGATTTGAACGAACTATGCCAGTCATATTTGTCTGAGATGGATGTCGTAAAAGAAGTGGAAAGATTCTATAAAGTCTCCGATGGTACTGCTGGTAACGGTGAAAAGGAGGAAGCATCCGCAAATGTGGAACGCTTCAAAGTTAAAACCATCGGAGACTCTCAAGGAGGGTCAGTCTTAAGCCAACTCTCATCGCATCGAAAACCCTTTGGGAATCACATGCGCGGCACCATGCGAGGTGGGTTCGGCAGAGGTCTCTCTAGTGGGCCAGGAAGAGGACTTGATCCTTTCCGCTCCCGACCTCCAAACACATCTCGTCCTCCATCCCTCCACGTAGACGACTTTGTAGCACTAGAGTCGTCCGGGCAAAGCGGATCCGTCGCTGCTGCGTACAACAAAGGTGGCATACGACAAGGCATGGATAACTTCAGTGGCCGTGGGAATCGTGGAAACCCTAGAGGATCCCTCTTGGGACGACCGTCGTATGACAGAGGTAGATTTAGAGCACCACAGACCGGTGGCTCTTCATACTTTGGTCAGCGACTGGAAAGTCAGCAAACTCCAATTCGCAGGGGTTCTCGGGGAGGAGGAGTCAACAAAGGTTACGGTAATGATCCGAGGTGGTCTGGTGAGAATCGTGACACGTCGTCCCCGTATGCAAGACAAGAACACGGAAGTGGAAGATCCATGTACGATGACAAATTCCGCTCATCTACCCCATCCCGGTCACAAGTTTCATCTGGGGGTAATCGTAACCAACCGTATCCCAACAGGAATCCGTACCGAGAAGCACCACCAATGGGCAGGAACACTAATTCCATGAACAGCAACAACAATAATAATAACAACAACAACTCCGCACAACGATGGAGAGATCGTCAGAGACCTTTTAATAGATAAAAATTTACTAATTATGGGGACCTAGGTTGTTTTATTCCTCCGACTTGAAGAGGTTTTATGTAGTAAAAGTAAGGATTATTGACACGTGCGCGGTTTTTCTTAAAATGTTACAATATTGTTCTTTTATGTTTAATTTATGTTGATGATGTTTATAATAAAACGAGCATAAATCAAGTTCAATTACAATACACACAAAATGTATAAACCATTTAGTATTTCAAGTTTTATTATTCCAGGGTGAAAGCTTTTACAGAACGGAACAGGTAAAAAAGTGCACTTTTCTAGAAAGCTGCAACCAACAACAATATTTTTGCATACACCTGTTCCCTACCTTCACACAGTCTCGCGACATGTGCGGGAGAGCAAGCAAATCGAGGGGCGCATTGAGTGTTCATTGAAGGTCTTGACTCAAGAGGCACAACCGCGTGAACTAGCACCCAATCTTGTTTACATGCATGCATGTTGTTGGGTGACTTGACTTGAATGGTGCATTTGCTTCTTCGGTGGTATCCTCTAATCCTCTGCTCTGTGTTGTGTTTACCATATATTTCATTCAGACTTGAAAAAGAGAAAACAACAGCGAGTTTCTTTCAACACATAATAATTTTAATGCATTTACCTGTTGGAACGGCTAATTAGTGAAAGTTGAAGAGTAATTAGATTCTTGGCTATTGGTTTTTAAACTGGTTACTGGAAGCTGCATAAGAGGAACCTGTCAGCAATTTTTGTTGACATTTTTCGTTAAATCAAGCAGTGACGACGATTCAGTTTGTGACATCCTTCACTGATCTCCAAGCGGTTGACTATATGCATTTAGCTGAAGTCCAGAAGCAGTCGTAGATTTGACGATTCCCGTTATATTTTTTTAGTTTTTAAACCGTTTTCCGGTTGTTCAATCATTTTTCCTTAAACCAGGGGGAGGATTTTGACAAGTGTTTCTTTGCTGTGGTATGCTGAGGAGCTGTTATTGTCGATTGTCTAACATTCTCAGAAATATCGGAGAAAGAGTAATTGTCCCATTAAACATGTCGTCTTCGTCAACCGGTGAAATGATTGTGGTGTCTTCCAAGAAGATAAAGTTGGAGGAGCAGGTGGGAAGCAAGGAAGAAGGTGACAATGGGTTGCAGCCCCAGGACGGGGCGGAATTATCACCAGTCGCATTGTTGGAAGGGGTTTCTAAACCGAAAATCAAGATTGAATTGACTGATAAGATGAAAAGCAAGGTGGGAGAGGCAGGTGCTCAGCAAGCCAAAGGGGAGGAGTCAACTGTTGGGGAAATCGAGGAAATTGGGGCTGGGGACACGGCTTTGGATGGGAAGGTAAAAATGGAAAACGGTACTTCCTTGAAGAGTGACAGTCCGGAAGGGGTTGAGGTTACAGTTGCAGCTACACAAACTGACTTCCGTACTGATATACTGCGCCTTGGAAGCGTAAGTTTATAAGAATCTTGTTTGTTTTTGCTTTACCTGGCGCTGTGCTTTTGTTATTTTATGGTAAAAACGCTGACACGAGTTGCATTGCATGCAGGCATTTAATATTTGGTAAATAACCCATTAACCCCATGAAAAGGGGTGTCCCGCTATACTCTATGTGCGGAGGAGACCCATGCAAATTAAATGGAAGGCAACATTACACAACACACCTCCTTAAGGTTTTGTAGCTACTTGGGGGAGATACAAGTATATCAGCCGAAGTGAAACCCAGATGTTGTCAAAAATTGAAACAAAGCATGAGACCTTCAATCAGATTAGAGTTGGCAATGTTGGCATTAGCATAAATCTGCAGCAATCGTCTCGTGTTGCTGACAAAATATGGATCATTCTTTACGTGGACGTATTTAACTCTAGCAGAACGAACATGAAATGGATGTGGATAAAACGCATTTTAAATGTTGACGTTAACATGCCTATATAGTATTCACACTTTTTACAGTCATTTCTTGTTGAATGGAATGACAGAACAACGGTAATGTAATGTATACTGCCCTATCCGTATACCGCATCGGTTTCTTATCTTTTTGCATTATTTCGATAGTATCATGTAATTCATCAATTGTCATCATAATTATTGTGAAAAGTATTAGGAAAAAAGTATATTTGCTAGAATTAGCATTTGTCCCGACACTTCAGCTACGTACGAAACGTACTTTACTCCTCCGAACGTGACATTTGCTTATTTGCTTCGTGATATGAACAGTTGTATATATTATGCAACCGAGAAACGACTTGGTTTATAAAAAATGATGGGATTTATAATCAGCAGTATTGCAGTGTAGGTATTGGGCATAGGTGTACTTACGGAATTACGCTGGATGGAATTTAAATAGAATTGCGATGGTTTGGTTTGTTAGGGGAGATTGGCATGAAAAGTTTGAAACAAAATAAATCGGCATTACTTTTAGTTCTGTGTACAACTAATTAATAGTATCTTGATATCTTTAAAATCCAACTAGTGTTCTTAGAACTAGCAGATTCTTGTGGAAAATAAGTAGCAGCGAAGCGAGTATTGGAGACCCACGAAGAGATTTGTCATTCGAGAGCCCTGCTTCTTGCGTAAATCTGTCAAGTGTTGACATACTCTCAACAGTTCATCCTTGGAGGTAATAATGAAATAAGCTTAATGGAAACGTGCCTAAGGATCCGACCTCAATCTAGATACACATCGTTGCGTTGCTTTGATTCTCGCTAAGATGCTTACGTAAATTGAGGGAAAGCTTCGCATTTTTTTGTGAGTAATAGGGCTTTATATAGTATCTTGTCCATATTTATATAAAGATTTATACTCTGTTCATTTCACGATATGCAAGCTTTCATTTCGTTTTCATGTTTTCAAGTATTTTCTAATAATATACAAGAGAAAGTCTTCCATCCCTCCAAGCTCTTCCACTTCCTCTTGAGAAACTAGTAGAAATTGCGGAAGGAAGCCGATTAACTGGCAGTAGATCCTCTTCCTTTGATTACCCATATTTCCCCTCCATGTGCTCCATACGTTGCTCGCAATCAGCTTTAAGTACTTTTTGTCAAAGTTCAAAAACTAAAAGGCAATGTTCATCTGAACAATTTGCTTAATGTGTCTTCTAAATGTCTTTTAAAACAGTTCTCATATTCCCCGTACGTAATCCTTTGAAACATCACCAATTCAACGCAGGAAGAATTGCGTTTTTCATTTTGGAATTTCGGAGAAAAAAATGAATTCAGATAAAGTGGTTTTGTATCACTGACAAACCCTCATAAATTGAAGAGGTTATTAACCTGGAGAATGAAAGCATCTGCGTGTTTACAGCCAAGTGTGCAGGTTATATATTAAAAGCAGTTTAATGATAGTCCTCGAATGAGTAGCACAAAAAACTGGCACTGCTGAGGGAAATAAGCAGAACTGTTGCATTTGGCAATGTTTATGTGGTGTGGTGTGTGGTGCTCCTGTGAAGGCCTGAAATGATCAAAACATATTCGCCATTTAAGGATGTGCTCTCGCATTAATGGCCATTAACTTCGACATCAGCAGCATTCCTCGGGAACATTTACATTTTTGCCACTTACCTATGAAAATGAGTAGAGAGCAACAGGCGAGAAATACTCAAGTTGCATGAATGTCATCATGATATCATCATCCACGCCACAGTTGCATGCATGCGAGCGCTGGTTTCTGGCTGCACACTGGCATATTGCATGAATAAAGATGGAAAAAATCTCTGTGTATATTCATTTAGGCTTATCGTCGCATTATTATAATGATAATAATGATATTATGCTTACAGGCTCAGCGCAGCTCATAATAATCGTATGGCGAGAGCTCACAATAATGCAGCCCGAAACTTAAACCAGACGATTTCTTGTCACAAATCCCATACCTCTCCATCGACCCTATTGCAATCCCAACATTTTTCATTTCATCATCATATTTTTTTACTACTTCTTTTCTTGCGATATGCATGTGGATATTGTGTATAGAAAAAAAGCACTAACTGCAGAACGGAACTCGATGCGAGCAGTGGATCCATACACATTTTTTTGAATCTGTCGTACAAAATGGTCGTGCGGGTGTTGATGTGTCTTAAGAGCGTATCCATGTCATGTGAATAACTTTTGCCATTGTTAACGGATTGAGAATATTGAGATGTGAGTGAGGTGCACGCAATATAATGGGCTCCACTGTTGTGCTGTGAGCTCTGTCCCAATCCCAACAAAAGACAAAATCCAGCGTATTATTATTATTTTTATTAAAGTACCAAACGTGTATAGGCTGTGCATGTAGTATCTACTTAAAAATCGTGTTCACAGTGAAAAACAAAGTTTCGTAACCTTCACAGTTGAGAGAATATTTTAATTTTGAAAAGTAACTGTGTATTTACCACTTTGAGCGAAGCATGGAAGAAAGCTCCTGGGTTCATACTTTTGTCTGTGGATTGCGTGCTTCTATTATGCTACCACACACCGCAGTTTTAGGTTTTGCCAGAAATGATGCATTTCCTTTCGACTCTCCTTCTCTCATTGTGATGCATGCGACATTTTAGAAAGAATGGGTTATAATAATCATAATGGAGGTAGGATGAATGTGCTGCTGCTGCGGCGTGGAAATGAAATGGTTTTATTTCTTTAGAGTGAATCACTCTGCTGCTGCCTCGAATGTTTACATAGGTTAAGGTAAGGTGTCTATGAATAGGTATTCGTGTAGCATTGCATGCCCCAGCAGGAGATACCTTTTGTTACGTACTCGGAGTTTTTAGCATGATATCTGGGAATAGTGCGCAGTGGTATGCCATGCCGTGCGTTGCCACTCATCTTCATTCTGTCACTAGCCCATTTGCATGCGTCTTATTATGTATCTCGCAACATGGTCACAGTCATCCTAATTGTAATTATGGGAAGAAATGCTGTGCGGTTGAGGAGTATTTCTCTCTTCTCAAGTTGTTGTCTCGAGGGTACCATTTAAATTACGACCTGGGGAGAGTGTATATTCACACAAGGTACATGTGCATTTGCCCTTAATTGTTCCTCCGTATGTTGGCAGAGACTACAGAAACTGATATTGGGAAACTCTGCGGAGTTGGTGAATCCACAGGAAAAAGTAGAAGAAACCCATTCTATAATTCTTCTGAATTGGACTAGGTGCTCGTGGGAGCCCACTGGTCTCATCCCAGGTGAAATCGTTTTATCATCCTCAATTGCACTTAATTCATGTTACCAGTTTCCACTCATCTTCACGGCTAGTATGTTCGCATTAGTAAATGGCCGTTAGTCTTCTGGGGGAAAAGTGTTTCATTCTCTAATAGATATGGCATGCGATTAAAAATTCAATTACGGCCATTTCTAATGTGTACTTCGGACGATACATATAACCGCTTTTTGAGTAGGGGTTCATTCCAATAAGAGAATATCAACTCACAGCACAGTCCCAACAGAACAGAGCACTTGGGTGAGCCACAAACGTGCATTAAATATTACGGTAAATGACACCATTCTCGTTAAAATGATACCTGTCCGAATGCGTAATAAAAAGTGGTAGTGGTGGTATAGTTGGTAATGATGATGGGCGAGGGTATATCTTCTGTTCTGTAGGCGTAGTAAGTAAGCAGGGGCACTTGAAAAAAGTTTTTGGGAGATTTTCCATTTTCGTGTACTAACTAATCGGATCATGAGATATTGCTCGGGTGAGTGACTCTCTCTTGTTGCTTGTTTCCTAGCCTGCCTGCTCTCACTCCACGAGTAAACAGGGCAGCAGCAGCGCTACGTACATGGAGATACCTTATATAGGTACTACATATTACGATGGGGCTAAAGGATGGATGCATGTGGTGGCCCAGAAACAATTACCTCATTAAGCATTAAGCCCACAAAGTCAGCCAAGTACATGAGCACACAAAGACCGAGAAGAAAGACAGCAGGGAGAGAGAGATAGAGAGAGAGAGAGGAGGGGGAAGCTCATTCGAGAATGAGCTTTTCCTACCGTAGTTAGTTTTCCTCCCGGAATAGGCCAAGAGGAGTCCATGCTCATCGCAAGCTCGCACTTGACTGCTTTCTCCCATGATCAACAAGACAAAAAGTGAACGCGGAGCTTGAGAACGTACATGGGAAAAGTGAAATGTTAAGAACACTCACACCAGCAGCACCACTACCACACCACCACCACACATTATAGGTATATTGTGCACGTACACCACGGAAAAGCCGTGTAATCTGTATTTTCTTGGTGAATGAGGTATGTATATTTGAAATATAAACTTTGATGTTAGCTTGAGAGATGGGATGGGAGTAAAAGTGCATGTGAGTAAGTGGCGTGTACTTCCACAAAAAAACGGTAATGGTAGGAAGGAAGGAGTTTTATATTTCTGCGTGTAGTCAATATATGAAAAGGCAGAAGGCGTCTAGAGAGAAGGAAGCTAGTCAAGTGCAATCATCCAATCTCTTGTGCCGTTTTTATTCCTGGGATATGAACAAGAGAAGAAAAAAAGAAAGCTTCTCGGCACACTTCACTAATAATTATCGTCACATTATCCACTCATTCATGCATTTTTCATATATACATATATTCCCTTATTTATAAAATCCCCTGCGATTTTACAGTCTTATTAGATTGAGGGAATTTCCGACTCATTCACATTTCACATGCATAAGATAAGATTTTGCTAGATTTGTAAGTTCGTTATTTGCATTGTACTCTTATTAACCGGGATGGATGGATTCCAATTTGCGTATTATCACCCCAATGATGCCGGAATAATGAAGGTTTTTACGTACTTGGCTAATCACCTCCGCAGTGGTAGAAAGTGAAGGAGCTTTGGATACACTACGTGTCCCCCTGCTTCCCAGCCTGAATTGAGTAGTAGAAGAAATGAGCCAGTGGAGCGGACTAATATAACTGGCTCACCTTTTTTCCACGTGCATCGTGCAATTTATATGGAAATGGTATGCATTATTCTGTGATACTCATTAATTCATTGAAAGTAACTTTCTGGCTGGACTCCTTTTATAATATTTTTCGTTTGACTGTGTAATGAGTTGAGGCTTGTACACAGGCTTGCGGAAATTGTACACACTTGTACCTCTTCACGCGAAGCTGGCTGCCAGGAATGACGTCCAACCAAATCATATTTTTAATACCACAGTTTTTGGCCGGATTGGAATATGATGATGGTGATGGTGAAGACGCAAGTTTGCCTACCTCCACTTGCTCCCTCCATCTCCATCCGTGCATCACACAGGGAAGGAGGAAATTGCACAAGGGAAAATTAATATTGGTCGGGAGGCAATTCCCCAATATTGAACCAAATTCATATTTCATGGGGCATGGGATGGGGATTGAAGGGCAAATGTAATCATATCCTCCAGCCACTTTTCTCCGTCTAACAGGCATGAACTCGGGTTGTGCATGCTCTCATTTGATTAGTTTCCGTTGTGTCGACCTGGTGGTCCACCCACAAGGCCACCCTGACCCGCCGCCACCGTCGACTCACAATCACACAAACTTTTTCCTGTGGAAAAAAAAAGTTGAAACTATTTCATGGCAAAGTGAACAGAGTATACGATACGACATTCTTGTCGAAAGTATGTCCAACCAAAAGTAGACACAAGTATGTATGATATCATCCTTCGATCCGAATAATATGGGGTGGCACGCGGATAGGTATAGGTATATATTTAGGAAGGGGTTTCCCCCAGAGTAGATGTAGATCTCGGCTTGAGCTGAAATCCAAGTGGGAGATAGCTCTTCAATCTCATCTACAGCGGAAGGAAAAGACTAGGAGCGGAGTTGTAATTGCAATGATGAATGGGTCCTTATCCCCCGTGATGGTATGACTCCCCCGTCGGGACGAACTATTCTCGCAACCATTCTTCCAGCAATAAAGGTGAGTTTTCATTGTCGTAAATAACCGGGAAAACCATTGGATTCCAGTCATTGTAACCAGCTCACGGGCGGAAAGCAAGTGGAACAGGGTGGCACTTCTCTCTCGTCCCTTTTATTTCCTTTCCAATGGTCATGTCCAGGCTCATGAACAATGTACATCTGTCTTAAGACCATTTGTTTCTTTAAATGTTTTCGGGGAAGTGGAGGTCGAGGAAATTGTTTGAGTCGTGCTCCACTCCTGCCAACAGCGTCTCTAGCGCGGCAGTTTTCATTCTTTTCTCTGTCCAGAAAGGAAGAAAGAATGACATAAGTCATAAAGTTTTCCCTTCTTTTCCCCTCAACTATTTATGTATGGGGGAAAGGCTCAAGTGGATTTTTTTAAACGGGAGAAGATGTTTCCTCTCACTCTCCTCCCTGAAACTGAATAACCTACACCTTATTCTTTTCCTCTTGTGGGATATCCTGTTGAGTTTTTTCTAGAGACTCTAAGGTAATTCCAATGTACACGGAACGCACACGTCATTCCTCCGCCATGCCTATCTCACATCTCAGGGGAGAACAAGAACTTGTGGAACCAGCAGCTACGGTCGTACACTTTTTTAATAGCAACCGAAATGAAATGAAACAACCGTGGTTGGTTTCTAAAATTGAAAAAGAAATCCTTGTATTTCTTATTTTTATCTGGGTCAGATGCATCTCGCCCTTTTCACATGTCTCTTACCTGCTTAAAGGCTTCCATCCAGCAGCAGTATAAATAGCTCCAGCTTGGCCAGCTTCTTTTTCGCCTCGAGTCGAGAATAAGTGGAATAAAATGGAAATTGAGAAGGGGATTGAGTGAGCGAATGAAGTTTTTCGAAGTAGTTACGTAATTCATATTTAATTTGACAATGGGATCTTTCAAAACGAGTGTACGGTTTGAGTTGAGCCAGTGGAAAACATTTGCAAGCCTGTACCACTCACTCACTACTACTCATGTTTGTCTCTTTGTTTCCCGCAACGTGGACCCCCCGAAACACTGGAAGCTATGAAAAGAATGGGATTTTGCAAACTGGGAATTACTCCTGGGTGGATGAACCTCAAGAGTGGAAGCCTAAATAAACACGAAAATCCATTCATTTCTGTAAAACTCGTAGCCTTCTAATTAGCGTGCTTGTTCTCATAAAAAAACTATGCCAGGGTTGTTTTTTCCGCCGAAAGTAGTACACATAATGATCATGTGTGTTTTGAATGGCCATATGAATGCATATTAATGGAGTTTTGTTAATTTCTTCAAAAACAGCGAAGAAAAAGAAAATGAATGTTTACTTCAAATGTTTCCTCCTGTGGAGTTATATGAACGTCTGGTGGGATACAGGGAAGAGGAGTTTTTTTATTTATTTCTTAGTTCCACTTCACTTGCTTATTGCCAGCCACTTGTGACTGAATGCAAATTGGGTAGAGTGAATTGCGTGATGGGTGTTGAATGGATATTTTTTTCTGTTTTCTCTACGTTTTAATGGTCTTGTAATGATGATGATAGTTCTGTACTGTTTCCGCTGTGTACTTGCAGATTGTTGCCGTTACGTTTGTTGCTCGCGGTACGGACGGCCACATTACATATGATTACCGTTTTACCATGTAGGATTTGGGATTGGCAGGATGAAAGAGAAGTTGCGTGTTTGGAAGTTGGACTTTTTTCTTCCTATACGTGCTTACTCTTTTGCTCTTCACTGACTTTCATTCCATGCATTCACGCCATGTACGACTCTAGAGAGAGCCCCACTTTATATCCATATCCCTGGTCGTCACCGTCACTCACTCACTCAGTCAGGATACCTTTAAGTGAATTCAGCAAAATGAGAGGAGAACCTTCTTTTTTGTAGTCCCCATGTGTGTGTGTGTGTGTGTGCAGAAGCTCTATCAAGCATACAATATTACGTACGTAATAGACGAGCAAAAGTTGGGCTGAAGGAGTTGAGCCAGAGCGCTAGGAGTTTTGCTCACTTTACGCTTTCCGTAGAAAAACTAGCATTTGTGTCGAGTGTGCACATTGTGAGCGCTAGCGAGTAGTAAAACTCATGGTGGATATCTGAAAGTTGGCTCAGTTCACTTCTTCCGTGCATCTTGAGCACATCACTCAAAGCCGCAGCCGTCGTATTTCCGTACTCATCTCATCTCTCAACCTGTACACCTTTACCGTCACCAGCTAAACCATAAGAACAGATCAGAGACACGGTCCAACTTTTCCATCTCGTGCGTTATTTGGTTTTACGAACCGCTAGTAATTTAACACTGTCATTGTTATCTGGTCGTGGTCTTCGATCCGTGTTGTGTAGTAGTGACTAGTTCGCTCGTCGGTTGTATTAGACTGTGAAGGGGAAATTTTCTTTTTAACTTTTTCGCAAACTCTACAAGCAAGCAAGTGTTTTGATGGATTTGACTAATTAGTCGGAACACAAAATTAAATAATAAAATCTTCTCATGCTGTTGTAGCACACCCTCTCTCACCACAAAATTTTGTCGAAAAGTGTGAAAAGTCGTGCTCGCCGGGGCCAGACTCATACAGTGTAGGAGCTCCTATACTTCGTCTTTTTTCGAGGAAGGTAGGGAAAAAGTGAGACTCGGTCCCATGAGACGTCTCATTATTGTATCACCGACTGGTGTGTTCTCTTCTCAAAGATGGTCTTAATTAATTAGCGTCCCCATTATATAGCGCCTCTCTCTCTCCCTCTCTCTCTCAATTCTCTATTTTCCTTGTCAGGCCGAAGGAGAGAAACAAATCACTCACCAATCTACTTAGCCTTTCAATGTCTTCACCAACTTTTAGCCCAATTTTGCAACAGGAGTGAGAAAACTATCCAGGTTTTTATTATTATGAATATCGTGTGGCCATGTGGGTGGTGTGGTGTCTGCTAATATTTAAAGACGGGAGTTCATCATCCAGTGGGTCGGGTAACCCACTATTTCGCACACTTAACGCAAAGTATTGAGTTATCTTGACAGCTCAGCTAATAAGTTGCCCTAAAACAAGCCACAAATTCGTCAACGACCCTCTCGCACAACATCATCATCAAATTCATTGATGAATCCCATCATTCCCCATCTCACTCATTCTCGCTCTGCATGCTCTCTGCCAATCTTGAAGAAAACCTTTTAAATGCGTTTTATATACGTGGCAAGTAGCACACACACACACACAGAGTGAGTGTCATGTAAGGTCTCTATCAGTGATGGCTGTGACATGAATCAACATCAACATTTGCCCATGTTCTCCCCCCCCCCCACCACCACCACCACTCTGATCTTACGCCGTATGAGTATGCAGAGGTGGAGCAGGGAATGTAATGCACCTCGGAAAATTGAAATGAGCAGTCTGGGACATATAACTTTACCGTCATGTCAATAGAGGAATGAGAATAGGCATTAATGATAAAAAATGAGCCGGTTCCAAAAATGCTCCTTCCTCTCCCTTTTTTTCAATTTCACGTGTTTTTTATTACCATTGTGAGATATACGTACTATCATAGGGAATGGGTTGAAGTTGAAATGAGCATGTTTGTCGAAGAGGAGCAGGATATCAGTAAATATCAAAGAAAGTAGTCGTGAATGGGGGAGAAACACAGGCGAAGAGTAGTTAAAAGACTCCATATTCCACCGGTATCTTAGTCGTGATCGTTTTATTCCGAAAAAAGTTATTCACGACGGAGAGAAGGTTGGATGGAGGAATACTACTATCTTGAATGTGTTGTAGTACACCAACGCGCTGTAGTAAATATCCTAATTTTTTCCCTGCTTTCCTGTAACACAGAGATAAAAAGCGAGAGCGCGAGCCAAAAAGTGGGAACCTCATACGGTAATCCCTGTGAACGACTTTTCTCTTTTGTATACAAAGATATATACAATGAAACTCACATGTTTTCATATTTTATACTCTGCAATGCAGCCTCTAGACACCGGTACGCAACTCGCATTCCCTCTTATTGAAAACATTATCATTTATTGTAGTTTTCGAATCGGGTGCAGCAGCAAGCCCATTTTTCTCTGTGAGAGCCCAATCTCATCATTATTATGCCATGCTCATGCGACATGCCCACCAGAAATAAAATCACCGTAGTTTGAAATAAGTCGAATTTTTTGCCATTTTGCGGATATAATAAGGATCCTGGCTTTGCAGTTGTCATCATCTCCTGTTTCACATGGGAATTGGGTAAAGTAAAAAGAGAGAAAAATGCATAGGAAATAGAGACACCCATCCCATCAAAAGCTATAATGGTATCATCAGGGTCGTTGCGGTGGAACACGATCAGCTCGCTATACTTCCCGTCGCAGTTCCCCTAACTTACCTACTCACGTTGATTCGGAACTAGGAACGGGAAGCCGGAAAGGGAGATATCTTCTGTGTAATAATTCCGACTCTCATATTTCTTTTAAGGAACGCTACCCCCTTTTAATATATTTCATACCATGTACATTTATTCATGAAAAATTTGCCTTTTCGCTTTTGCTGGTGGTGGTGACACCATAGCGCAAGTAAACTAGCATATTATGCTAGGCACACGGGGCACATGGGTATACAAGTGTGGTTTTTATGTCTGCCAGATACTTTATTTGATTGCTTTTTCATGTATAGTTCATACTGGCTGTGTACATTATTCCATTTGCATTTTCTCCCAGGATATACAAATTCAGAAAGGGAGGACGGTGATGATGATTGTTATTGGCTAATATTTTCCCCCTTGTCTCTCTCGTCCCTCGTTCCCCATGAGAAGTTTATCATATCTCTGCAGTTTGCTTTCTTAACGGGAAAGAAAAAAAATCATTGTTGCCATATTGTCTCCTTGTGTAAAAGTTTTTGTGCATTTTGGAACATACGTGGCCCTCGCTCTACAACTCTACACAAAAAAGTGTGTATATATATATATACTGATGACGTACTATCTAGATAATGTCTCATGAAAAGTTGGAAAGATAGTCTTGAGAAGAAAAAAATGGAGATAGCCACATTGCAAAAAAGAATACCATTGCACTCCCATCTTCATAAAATGTGCATCATTACGACTGTATATAGCGCATCACACTATTTGTGGCACTTATCATGATAATGGCAAAGTGAGGGGACAAAAGAGTGGTAGCCTGTCGTGTCGAGAGGGGATCAGCATTCAAAAAGTGCAATTGTGTAGCGGTGGTGTGGCACTAGCGTTTCTAATCTCTCTTTCCACTCCAACCAGATTCACTTTGAAACAGTGGACTATCGTATCGTAACTTTGCTAATGTGTATAGAGATGTGTGTACACTTTCAAGCAGGTTTTTTCTTGAACAGATTCCAAGAAAACTAGCAAAGTTGGTAGAGGACGGAAAAAAGGCAGGCAGGCAGGAGTATGAAAAAAATCAGTGGATATGGGTATACCTACGTAATTTGTTTCTCCCGAGGCAGTACTACATGTAATAGTCGTAAATGTAGTCAGACAATCTGGAGAAGAGAGAAGGGTTTTATGGTTTAGTATTGTTCCGAGAGCGGAGGAGTTGTGAAGAGTCGTCTCTCAATCCCCCTGTGTCCCGTTCCTCATCTTGGAAAAAAAATTGAGGAAACAGAGACTCCTTTTCCATCGTCGTCGCGAGAAGAGAACAGACGGTCACCCATTTTTTCCCCCAACTTTTTCTAGCTTTAGCAGAAACAGTGCGCTCCACAGTTGACTGCCAGCCACCGACCAGCCCAGACACCAGATAAAGGGGAGAAACGGAAAAAGAAACATTTGTGAGAGGAGGCGAGCGAAAAAGAAGAAGTAGTAGTTGCAAAATAAGTTTGATCTTTTCTGCTCCTCTCCCTCTCTCTCTCCGTCGTTCCGCTTCAGAAGACTTTGCTGTTATTCTCTTTTTACTCTCTGTCTTTGTGTGTTAGTCAATGTAAACGATCCGAATTTGAGAAATTCACATCATCACGAGCATCTTGATGTGAATAAAAGCAGTGGATTTGCATGTGTGTGTTCTCCACATGCATTTCACTTTTTTTTCTCGGCCAAAATCTGACTCAAATTTTTGGATGATAAGAGTTGAGACGTTTTAGTGTTGTTTTACTCGTTGGAAAAAAAACTCAAGTGAAGAAAGAGACACAAAGTGTGGTTCTCCCTGATAATAATAATTTCCCAGTGGTGTTCTGTCTGTTTCGGGTACACAAACACTTGAGCAGGAGGCATGCAACTAACAAAGTGACGACAAATAATGTAGGCACGCTACACCCCGAGCACAATGAGGGAATTATAGGGACGGAACGCCAACTAGCCCTCCCTTTTCTCTTCCTTTGTTTGTTTGTCGACGGCGACGGGAACAGCAGCAGAGTGAGAAGAACGGGAAAACATTTTTGCACACTGCGAATTTGAATAGACAACTTGAGACGGAGAGTTTTCATTCGGATTTTTTCTTGTTTAAACTGACGGATATCAATCCGGTCACAGCAAACTTGTTCATCCTCCCATACGGTATATAGGAAAGCAGGAGGAGGGCTACACACCAGTGGGAAATTTCCTCTCTCGACGAAAAATCTGTTGCACTCACTCAGTCAGTTGGCGATCAGCCGTTGAGCGAGTTACGTGAGCAGTGTAGTAGTAGGTACGCCGTTCTGCTCATCACTCAGAAACACTTATACTCCCCAATGGGATGGTTTTAACCGGAGGAAAGAGGAGTAGTCAAATGGGGCAATGCTGTTGCTTGCTTCTCGTTGAAATTGCATGCATGCTTGCATTCAGTGACACAAGTCAGCTTTTCCAAACTGACGAATGAAATTCAATATATATAAATCGGGCTAGGAGGAAAAACCGACGAAAACTTGGTTTGACAGTGTTTCACTCACAATCAGTCAGTGAGAAGGAGGGAGAAAAGTTGTGTGTGTTTAATAAGTGAGTGGAGTGAAGCCTTTTAACTTGAGGACAGACGAAGATGTAAAAGATGCAAAAACCGGGCTACCCAGTCTACCTATTTCTCCACAAAGGAATGGTGGTGTTCACACCACCTGTCTAGATTTGTCTTGGGCCTTGCGGCATGAAAATAGAGGAGAGACGTCGTGAAAAGTTCAGAGTTGTCTAATCATTTCTCTTTTTGCTTGACAACCCAACCAAATGTGAAATACCACTGATTTTATGTTGTGTGAAGAACCATTTTCCTCAGTGCATATCATCATACCATTACCTTCTTATTTTCCTGGTTCCGTAATCAAAGACTACGAGTAGTAAAATATTGCTACTCAAATGAAATATGCAGTGGTGACGACGCAGAGTTTTTCCCATATGCTGGATACATTAAAGCCGAACATTTTTTAAAGGAAAAAAGAAGGGCGACAACGACAGTCGGCTACTTTTTTTTTCTTCTACCGAAAACTTTCCTTCTTGACAGGTGGATTCCTTGACTCAAGGAATTTTCTTATTGGCCAAATGAACATTCATTCTCCTTGGGTGTTTTATACACCCGGTGTAGCTGCCGCGGCAGCCGCAGCCCATCACCCGTTGGGTGCTGTAAAACCTCCAGGAAGTCATCATCCACCCACGGCCCCTCCAACAGCCAGTCTTATTCCCATTAATTGTCCGCCTGGAGCTGCAGTCACAGCCCATTCCCTGCTTTCTGCTGCAGCGGCGGCGGCCGCCGCCGGAAATCCGACACCAGGTGCTCCTGCAGGTGCAACTCCGTTTGGTGTCACAACAGCGACTTTCTCCCCTGGACCTGGTGCCGCCGTTACTGCTCATCCACGCCATCACCATCAACACCATCATCACCACAATGCACACCACCATCATCCTGCTCATCATCATCACACTCACTCTGCGGCAGCGCATGCACATCATCCTGCTCAAATCTTGTTGGCTGCAGCGGCCGCCGCTTACGGGCAACAGTGCGCTGCTGCCTCACATCTCCTCCATCACCACCACCAACATCATCATCCTCACCCCGCAGCGTCCGCTGCAGCAGCAGCTTTAACAAACGGAACGTTTCGTATTCAGGTATATATAAAAGACGATGATAATAGTTTTTTTTTGTCTAAAAGACTACGAGATTCCCCTCCCATAATTATGTTTTAAAGGGTATCACCGGGGCGGGGCATATGTATGGATTTCTCGGAAAATCCAATTAATCTGGGAATGTCTACAATGTAGGGGCATTTATTTGTGTACCCAGTTCTGACTGTAGAATGGAAGGTTGAACACGAAAAATACAGAGAGTTGGAGTGAGTGCACTTATTGCTTTCACTCAATTCCTCGGGGGTAGGAGGACTCTGGTACTCGCACTCCTTGAGAATCTTGTTTGGATTACGAATGCTTGAATTATTTTGGTGTGTGGTGGTGGAGCAGGCAGAGGGGTAGTCGACGGGAGATGAGTGATCTTTATAGTTCATATGTGGATAATAGCTGGTTACATTATCCAGCGACGGTCTTAATAGACTCCGTGTTAAGACTGCTGCTCTGCATCGGGAAGCACCTCGGGTTTTCATAGTGAGGAGCGCGAGGAGAACTAGCATATTATGTAGAGTGCGTGGAAGTGTTGTTCGGGAAAGATGAGACCGGGGTCTGAGATGAATACAGAAGAGTGCAAATAGATTCCATGCATGAATGTCTATCAGATGATTGAGGGAAAAGGTGTGGAAGCTCTAAACTTGCCCGAGAAGGCATAAGTGAAGTGAAGGAGCAGTCTGTAGTGTTCACTAATGTCTCAGGGGAAATGATGAGAGCGCTTTTTCACATTCCTACTCCCATTTTTAAAATTACCAACTTACGTACGCATATAGCGGAGGTAGGCAGGGAGGCAGGTTGCCTGGAAAGGGAAGTTTGGCTAGGTGTAGTATGAAGTATGCTAAATGGGGTATTCTGCATTGTGAATTCAGTTCACTGCTTTTGTGGCAGGCTAGGGAGATGGAACAAGATTGTACCAGTGAGCAAGATAGTTTTTCAGGCTCAGCAAAAGAAACAAAGATTCTTGGATTGTTTTTAGCTGGAAAAAGCGTCTGCGGTATGAGGTGCCCTATTTCAGAGTTTGTGGCGGCAGGAGAAAATCTGAGATGAAAAACAGGAATATATATATATTTTTTTATAAAGCTTTTCTCATTTAGGTACTCCACTCCACTAAATATTTGTTTGTCAGCCTCCCGTGCGCTCAACTTTTTTTGCATATTTTCGTGGAAAAACTTTTTAGTTCATCCTACATTAACTCTGCTGAACTAACAATAATACATATCGGTTCCATACATCTTTTCCAACTTTGGCGAGAAAGATGCGTAGTAAGACACGACTTTTCCCCTTATTCACTACCAATGCTAAAATGCAGGACGGTGCTGACATAAACCCGCTAGATTCCAATTATCCTTGGTCTCACCGAAAAAGGTGGTGGATAAGGATTCGGATCTGGTTGAGTGTAGCACATTAGAACGAAAAAAAGTATAAAAAAGTATGCCATCCACTTCATTTCTCTTTTATCCACGGGAAGAAGGGAAGAGGGAAAAACTCATCCGAACCCATTAGCTAATATCAGGGTGTAATGGTTCCTCTAGGAAGGAGAAAAACTTTTTCTTTGTCAGGCGAGAAAAAAAACGTTAAATATGGTGGTGATGGTAGCGACGGGGGCAGGGCACGGTGGAAAGTAGAAAAATGTAGAGAAAAAATATGAAAGCGTGGAGAGCTAAATATGTCATAAAATTTCTCAATTTTGTGCGACTGTTTTCATTGATTTCAACAGCCTAGTTGACTTTGCATGTTTTGTCCCGGAGAATTATATTTTTAAATGGGAAAATTGATCGGAAACTGTATTTTTTTCGAGGTAACGTAACACCGAAATACACACCACCACCTTCTACCTATATCTGTATAACCTTTTTACTTTGCATTCTCTCCGCATGTCAAAAATTTTCCCTTTTCTATGCTTTCTCTGTCTCTCGCTCTCTCGTTTATTTCTTCCTCAGGAAAATAACTACTGACGGAATATGCATAACTAAAAAGGGACAATTTTGTCGATATTCTCATAAATGTCGAGTAATAATGATTACGATGAGCGGAGCAGTGTTTCGGGTTGAAACGTCGTTTCATTTTGTGTGGATCGGGGAACCTGATAAAATATAAAACTTTATGTTGTATTTCTTCCCATTTTCTCCCCCCGTTTCAAGTTTTTCATGAGAAAGAAGCATCAAAAGGCATATATTCATATTCCCCTCGAGGTGAAACCCTTGTCTTTCTTCCTCTGCATATAAATTAATAAGCATTATATGCTTTCAGCTATTTTTTTCGGATAGTAGAAATCGAACGACGCTCCAAGCCATGTTCGGAGAGAAAATAAGCTTTCTTCCCCGCAAGTGAGCATTGTAACACTGGCTAAGAGAAAAAAACGGGGCAGGTATGAGCTAAGCTGATTTGCCAAAACAAGAGCAGGCTCCTCTACCGAATGCCGTATAAACGTGCTTGGTTTACCTTAGCTTTTGGTAAACATAATCGAGTTGGATGGGTTGGTTGGACAGGAAGGACGGCGGCGGACACGGGAGAAAATAGACAAGAGGGAAACAAGGTGCGGGAGAGAAAAAACATTATTTTTTTCTGGTAAAAGGCGATGAAAAATTGATAGCGCCTAAAGTCTTTTTTCCTCTCTCTCTCTTCTCCTCGCTCGACAGACACATCTACATTCACTCACGCGATCAAAAGGTAAAAAGATTGACAAGTCGGGGAGGCATAGGCGGTGATGGAAATTGGGGGAAAACACATCATTTTTACAGCATCGCTGTCTATCCCTTTCCGCTTATGTCTTCATGCCGTGCAGTGCTTGGCTCTGGTTTGCCTACGGCCGCTGCTGCTCCTCCACCGATTTGAATAAATTGCCTCTAGCCCCTCTTTCAAATCGTTATTAGTAGCCAATTTGATATGAAATTGGGTGTAGCGGATGGATGCACAATCACGTTTTTTTTAAAGACGATCCATGTGGATTAAAATGTGATGTGTAGGGAGGTGTAATACCTATATGTGCATGCTAGCCTACTATTAAGATAGTTTCATCTGTAGAAATGTCTGCTGTCATAGGATATTCATGAAGACTAATAAAAAAGTGATTGAACACGAGGAAAAAAAGTTGGCTTTTTGTTGAAAGGAAAAAGTGTATCAAGGACAGGATATAGATGTCTTATGAATACACTATGAATGAAAACGAGAGCACCATGTTGTTTTCATAGTTGTGTATTCCAGGAAGAAGCGGAAAGCGTATTATGCTTGCAGATGACAAGCTCTGGTTATTGGTTTTCGGGGATGGGACTATGGAACAACGTAGGTATACGTTTGAGGTTTCCCTTGGTAGTTTTTTCTCTTGGACGTGTAGGTGGGTACCTGCTGGTGCACTTCTGGTATGTAGGACGAGCGCAGTGAACTTTTTAATATGCTGCAGACTTGTAGCATAATACTTCATATTATTTAGATGAGACAGTGATAAACGGTAAATTTCGGGACAGCCAGCTCCAATATTATACTCTGTTGACTCTAGTGCTGGGCAACTTTGAAATGTTGAATGGTTGACTAGTAAGTTTTTTTTTGCCCTTCTTCTCTTTCCGCTGCTGCTTGCTCCTGGTGTGTGTTATTTCATTTCGGACGGGACTACGTAAATGAAAAGTTTTTTGTTGGGTGTGCACTAATAAATAGAGTGGTCGGGTGGATATGGAAATGGAGAGCCGTTTGGAAGTGATGTGGCAGTTAAAATGGTAATAGGCTCCCAGGGTGATCATCCTTCGCTCTGTCTCTCGTCATGTCCCACGCCACACCTGGGATAAATTGCAGGTGAGCTGGAAACCTCGCTTCATCTATTTCTAATCATGGGGGATTTTCAGATGCAGTCTGGAGTGTTGGAGGGGGTACGCACCAAAATCGGACTTGCACTCGGAGTAATAAAGTAGCTGAGAAAGTGTATAGAGCTTTACACGGGTTTCCTTTCAAAAGTTGAAATGACTTTCGTCCCCTCTTCTCTCTGCTCTGTTCCGTCGTCTGTAGCCAACAAGCCTTTTCAATTCGGGCTGTTGTTTCCCTTTTAAATTATACATTCCATAATGAATAACGCCTAATAAATGAATAGGGCGAGGCGAGGAGCAGCAGGGAAAGTTGGAGGTTGGAGTGGAGTGAGAGAAAAAATTGAAAAGTCGCAGATGCTTTTCTTCTTTTTTCTATTAAATGTAGCCCGGATAACTAAAAGCCAGAGAGAGAGAGAGAGAGGAGGGTAGAGAGTTGTGGTATATTTTTTTGGGGAGATAAGACGAGAAAGTTGGAATTAAAAGTGGGAAAAAGAAAAAGGGAAACCCATCATTCACCCACTTTCTCTAATAAAAAGAGAGAAAAAAACTCTCTTCTCACCGAGACCAAGTACAACTCACTCCTCTTATCCTTTCCTCGAAAAAATATGTTGTTTTTGTTCTACTCTGTCTCTCCCCGTTATATATCTCATTCATCCATCCGGTTTCATCATCTGGGCGAGCTGCAGGATCATTGTCAGAAGTGAAAATCTTCAGGCTGGGAAGGTCTGCGTGTCAGGAAAGCTGATAAATGTGAGGATGACTCTATGCAAAAAACAAAAAGTTTTTTTTGGGATGGTGGAATGAGCATGAGTCCCCACTCACAGCTTATCCCAAAACTGAAAGAGTCGTTGGCATTGTCAGCCTGTCAAAATTAATAAGTTGTCTTCTCGCCTCACTTGCTTTTCATTGGAGAAGGGTGGTAGTGGTACCTACAACTCCACTTGTTTTTTGTTTTTCTAGAAAGTAGCCTTCCATCCAGGACAGCAGGGTTTGTCGAGTCGCGAAGTGGTTCGTGGAATGAAACAAGTGTAATTTGTTTATTGTCTTGAACAAGGAAATTTTCCGGGTTGGCATGCGTAGATAGAATGTGGATGAGCAATTTATTTTAAATGATGGATTTTCATGGGTTAATAATCGCAAGCTGGTTAGGATCACTTCAAAAAAACTCCCATAAATCACGAAACCTGACGGGTCTCTGTACTTTGAAAAAAAAAATTCTGGGCTTGTAAGAAAACTGTAAAAACTGTTGCACATTATTCAATTGTTCCTTCAAAAAAAATATTCGCGACTCTTTTCTGTAGCATCGCAGTCTTGGTGTGCCGAAGGTCATGTGTGATTTTGTGGATGTCTTCTGCCGTCACTCAACTGCTTCTCTCACGTCACGAATCCCCTTTGAATGGAGTTGGACATGGAAGTTGGGGACAAGACCGAGAGTTATATTTTCAACAAGACGTGTTTTTTTCTACAAGTAAAGCAGTGGTGCGAACATCCTTGATGGTGATGTGATGCTTGTTGCCTGTTTTTCCTAATCAAAAGAGCGTAAAGCTATTGTCACTCTTACCACAAAATGTGAACTTATCTGTGTGCACTCCACAGCGTAATCAAGTTGAATTGTTATGGAGGTACTTACTTAGTGTACATTGCACAATGGAGATATGCTTCCGTTGTGGTACGAAATGGCTCTCGGCTCTCTCGCAAATTCAACCTTGAAGGACGGACATTTTTATATAAATAGAATTAGAAAAAAAGAAGAGGAATTTAGTGAGCTATAGGCAGTATCTCCGGCATTTTTTTATGGAAGGAGTTTTTTTTTCTTCTCGGTCTTAACGCTCCCATTTTTTTACGATTTGGTATAATAATAATAATAATATCATACTTGAGGGAAGAGTTTAATGTGGATCGATGACGATGAGGAGGATAAGATAAACATGAACAAGAATACCTAGCGTTTTTATATGTTATTCAATCAAGTAGGCTTATGAACGGTTCACTGATTTTTTGCCTCGTGAAACTACTACACGTCCAAAAAAAAAAGATTCTAAAGCTGAACAATAACATAATCCAGAATCCAGACGGTGTAGTTTCCACTGCTCCCTGTTTTGGGTGACATGTTTTTCCAGTGAAAACCGAGGAGGCGTAGTATTATTTTGTCCTCTATTTTCCCAAGTAATACGTCAGCCAGTGTCGGTCTCACGGTGATGTGATGTCTCCTGTCCTGATTCTGATCCAAATCCTGAATGAGCTCATCATGTGTGCAGAAAAAAACCTGGAAGGATGTGTACATGAACGGGGATAATATCAAATGAAAACTTTAGGCCGAGTCTAACAGGATTTTATGTAATGTTTAGGTGCATGTTACGGATATGCCCGCCCTGTTTCTGGTGTATTGAGCAAATTCCTCCTCTTTTTCTGAGGTTGTATCATCCAACCTCAACCATATGCTTTCCCTGTTTTTGCTCCTGTCTCCTCCTTTCCTCGAATTCCAAGTGGAAAACATGTGAATGTAGGACATGGCTGTTGTTGTGTTTGAGTTTGACTAACAATTTTTGCGTGGCAAGGGCCGTGTAGCTTTCCTCATGGCGAATAACTGTTTGAAAGTAAAATCATGTAATGTTCCAATGATGCGATTTGTCAAAATTCAATTTCGCGTCTCTCCACTTTTTTTTTCTGGGGGAGCACTCCGGCTCAGTCAGACTTCCCATTGTTATTCTGGGGTCTTTACAAAGTAAACAGTGGAGTTAAAAGGATATGGTACATATATAGCCAAAAATAGGTGACTAGCTTTTGCTCTAAAGGGGAAGTATACAAAAGGAAAAAAGCAACTTTTTTCTCTCTCTCTCTCTCTTTCTATTGTTATCTTGTCTCCTGACTTCACAGTCGGATATGCGTATGCAGAACAAAGATTGATTAGGGGTTTTGTGGTGAAGGTTGTGTGTATGAGTGTGCTCTGCTAAAAACTCGATTACTTTTCATGAGAAAAAATGTTTTCGCGAAAAAATTTCAATATACTCGTACTACTGCTGCTGCTTGCCCCATTTGCAAGTGATTTCCCCGTAAAGCTCTTAGAAAATCCTGTGCTCATTTTTGGGGACATGATTGACAGTCGAAGTGTGACTCGAATGACGAATGATTTTGTATTTGTGCCAGCCGGCTAGTCGAACGTTTTCCTATTTGACTGACTAACATGATGACATATTCGAAAAGCACGGACAGGAAATGAACTACACATTGGAGATTTTTGTATAATGTGAATAAACACATTTTGAAGTGCACTTTTATTCCGTTTTTTTCCTTGTGGCAGAATGACATGCAAAATACGCTTAGAATATTATTATGTATATTGCAACGGGCAAACTGGAAATTCATGTTTTTTATTCAATTCAAAAATGCAACTCGATAAAAAATCGCTGGTGAGGTTTTACCACACACACGGATGTATGGATTTTTATGGATTTTTTTCAAAGATGTATTGGATTTGTGAAATTCGTTTTTTGAATACACCCATATACACACATTTCTGAGTGCTGAGTGTTTTCCAATCCAGTGTGTTCCCTGTGAACACGTGGGGATGCCTACTCTATCTAGCTCCAGAGTTGTGTCTGTTGGCATATACGGGTGTATAGAAATGGAGCGGATATTGTGAGTCTCTTGAGTGTCGTCATGCATGTGACAATCCTCTTTTGACTTGGTGAATTCCCTTGAAAGGCTGTATGATGGGATGTGATGTTTCATGAAGCCTATCAACTTGTTGAGTCACCGTTCACCACGAAAACTTGGCGTTTTTTACCAGCACAATGTAACGTGGCACTTCTCCATTTTGTGAAATCCAAGCTGCACCAAGCAATCTGAAACTCGCATGCATGCACAACTCTCAACAAAATTCTCTATTCATATTCATTTCTCTCTCTCCCGACGACTCTGCTCCTGCTGTAATGTTGTATGCAAAGAAAAGGGTATATTTATCTCGTCTAAAATACATCGCGTTTTCCTCGTTTGCATATATATACCCATTCACATCGCGCCTTGCTCGACTCTTCTACTACCAAACATTGAAATACCAAATACCCTCACGCATGAGGAGCCGTACAATGCATTCACAGACAGAAAATGGTTATTTTGCTCACTCTCTGAAAATCAGTTGCCATTTTATTACGCTTTCAGCCAGCTCTCTCCATCCCATCGTGTTTAGAGAAGCTCTCTGCTGCTCATTGCTGTCATTTCAGTTGACAATGACCACTAAACCATCTCACGCAACCCGTTCTGTCCTCCTGATCGCTTAGCACTGAGCAGCGACGGCGGAAAATGCGCATACACGCCAACCTCCCATATATCACATCCCTAATGGCTTTTGTTAACTAGGTCTTTCCTGTGCACTATGCTAATGCTGAAGTCAGCACATTATCCCACCCTCAAAAGACAGCTTGGCCCGTGTTTATAGCTCCTTTGACAATTTTAATTGTTCAATTTCCCTCGTCCATTTATCCCTTTTAGATTTCATTTGGGGAAATCGATTATCCCAGTTGGGATGAGGCGGATGTGCGACGTTTATATATGTAGCTGCATGCATGGCGATGGCGATATATGAGCAGATAGATGATCATCCGCGAGTTGAGATTTGAGATGCAACATAATATATAACACAATGCAATCGTCAGGATTGGAAAGTCGCATTATTCGAAAAAAGGAAATCTCTGCTTGCTTGCTGCTTGTGTAACCTCGCACTCGACTCGTTATTATTGTTCCGAATTTAAAATCCACTTTTTTAGGATGATGATGCAAGTGAAAAATATAGCGAGGCACAGTTGGTTGTGTTGATATTTGTACGGCCTAGTTTTAAATTCCTCAAAAAAAATCCAACAATGGCTAACCACTTCATCCATTCAAGCAGGATTAAAATGGGCAAAAGTAATCATTTGAAAAAATATGCAACTGCGTTGTGGGCACTCCGGCATGCATGCAGATTGCAGATATCAACTTTTTAAAATGGAAAATCATGCGTGCCATACCGATTTTTTTTTGAATGACATGTATTTATGTTTTTGTATTGCTGTGATAATGATATACCTTGCTATTCTGCCTTGAGAGGAGGGTTGCAAGGGAAGAATAGGAGATGAGCTTGTCATATGTAATCATATTCTTGTGGTTCCTTTTCCAACAAAAGCCGTGTTGAACGCTGAACAAGCCAAGTCCTCAAATAGGCAAGTTTTTATTGTTGTGCTGGCGTCGAGAGCCACGTGAAAGTGAAATTTTTTTTGAAGTATCATATATTCTCCTTGTGTGGAACACACTCAACTCATGTAAGCCAGGGGTCTATTTTATGTCTTCGTATTATCCGCTTTGGTACTATCATCCTGATAATTATGTGGTTTTGGTGTGGTCTGCCCTACATACCGCCTCTGTGATGATGAGTCCCGTGTGGAGCAAAGTAGGTATTTTGTACCACGACACATAAGGAAATAAACGATATATATTCATTCATATAACGGAATCTTTTTTCCTCTAATGCCCACTCGTCCCTATAATCACGGTCTTCTTTCTAAAGATACTTTCGTTCCGCTTGTGTGGAACTTGCGCGGAGCAAACGCAAGGAAAAAAATCCTTCGCCTTAGGATTTTTTTGAATGATTAATAACGTTCTATGGAGAATCTTAAGATTCTGGAATAAATTAGCTGTTGATTAATTTCCCGGATGGAAAAATCCTCCAGCAGAGAGATAGGTTCAGCAACAGGATTTTATTTCTTAAAAGATGAACGTTTACCCGAAAAAAGAAAGCTTAGTTCTCGCATGTCTGGTCTGGTTCTTGTAGACAGATTTTCCTTTCAAGTTCGCAAAGAGCTCTCGCAATAGGATGAACTTGAATGACAGGAGCTATTGATTAAATACCTACGTAAGGCGGGGATCCCCTGACAGTGTGGGATTCATCACATCATCTGCTCTCCTTTGCGGGATCTCATCAGATGAATATGATGATGGTAGTGATGAGCGTATAGGTATTTAGGTTGCAAAAGTGCCTTAACTTTATCTTCATCATCCTCCCCACATCTCTCAGATTTCTATTTAGTCCGCTAACGGACGGACAGGTTGTTATAAATGGATCAGAAAGTAGGTACGTAGAGCGGGGCTTTCTTGAGCTCAAAATTAATTACTGGTGTGTTCCTTCAGATGCTTTTTTTATTATGAGCTCTTTGGCTCCATTGTCCTAGAACTTCGTTAGTGGTTTCGTGTCGTTTCGCGAAGGAGTAATATTATTTTACCTACACGTACGTACGTACTACGTACTGCTATCTTGTCTGGTATTGATACATCTTTGTTTGGGCGCACACCCTCGTGCCCAAGATGTTGAAACTTGAAAACAGTTCCTGAAGGCTGAGCACTGAGCCCAAAGAATTTAATCGAAATCTCATATTCATAATATAGTGTGCATGATGGTCCTTGCCGCAACAGCAGCAGCCTCCAAAACAAAAGCTGACAAAGGCATGGCTTGCTCATGAGACTAAAAGGAATTTTCAAATTGTGATTATGTGACTCTAGAAGCTCCTTACGCTGTTTTTGAGCGAGGTAATTATTTAATTAGAAATGCAGATGAGAGAAACTTGGGTCGTTTTTTGGGATGAAATATTGACGCTGTTTTGTTGAAAAAATTGAACATTACGAAGCGAAGGAGTAAAGTGGATAAGTGCATGTGTGATTAGAGGCAGCAGAGGAAGATACTAAACACGCTAAACACTCGTGGAAAGAGAGAGTTTTAATGCGTGTTTATAAGAGTATGCACAACTATGCCCACAAAACAACTTGAAAGCTCATTTCAATCTGTGAGTAATGACATGATGACGAAATGTTTTTGGGGGAAATTGTCTTTCTACCAAAAAGCAAACTGACTTTATGATTTTAACCAATCTTTCTGCTGAGCGGACTAAAAAAATGGTAATTTTAGTTCGTTGTTAATTTTTTGTTGTGGCTTATGTCGTCGTGTATCGTACCCTGTCTGACGTTATGTCGCCGTCGACCAGCAGCAAGCAATGCAAAATATTATGGGATGTCGTGTAAGAATTAACGGTGGATGGTGGGGCAGGCAGGCAGGAATCATGCAAAGCAACCTTATTGGATTTTTGTTTTTGACACGTAAACCTATTTGGTCGTAGAGAACGTTTCGCAATGTGCAATAAAAACCGGTTAAGAGATTATGCAAAAGTTTTATGCTTCAAGCCGGAAATGAAGTTGGTGTGAGGTGTTTTTTCATAACTTTTATCTTCCTCAGACGTAATAAGCTTATCATAATTTTTTTGATAGTTTTGCTTGTTTTTGATAATTGCTTCGTTTACACTGATGATTGGATTATGCATGATACACGTACGTAACTGATAATAGGCTTGCCTGACAAAATGGTGTGGATAGGCGCAGGCAGAAGCTTCATGTTCAAGTAATAACTTGCTAAATGGTGTTATTCATGCAGGGAAGAAAAGTTTCTTCGTCACCCATAAAAAATATTTTTTGTGCTAATTAGCCTTTACATAAGGGTAATCAATGCATTTAAAGTGAAATTAGCGGTATCTCAATAGTTTGATATCTCAATATAGTGAATAAAATCACGCACGGCGAATCTGTCTATATTATGTGTTCATCCATATGAACCATGTCTGGGGCTTGCTTCCCCACTTCAAAGATAAATACGAAAATGATCACAAGTGAAAGATGTACAGGGTGCTTACAAAGTAAACACTAAAAATCCTCTTCCACGTAATGGCAAAGGCGATGAAAGAAATATTTTCTTAAATCTTAAGCTTTTTTGTTTGATCATAATTTTTGAACTTGTAAGATTTATTTGGTTTCTAAACACCAATCAAGTTTCAGCAGAAATATGAAGAATTATTGGCTCATTTTGTTCGGTAGTTTGGTTAAAAGGAGGAAAATCGTATAAAGTGTTATGACAGTAATTTTGAAAGAGGGAGAGAGAACGACGGCACGGTAGCTCCTCTCCTCTCGTAAAAGAAAATCTTTGCTTTTTGCTCAAAGTAGATTTATCTTGAAAGGCAGTTACCTCCGCACTCTCCGCCATGCATCACTGCACAGCTGTAAAGTCGAAAAGTGAGGCTGTATAATTATATCGGTAAAATAGCGGCGATTCTGTTAGCGTTTCCAATAAAAGCGAAATGTTATGGGTATATATCAAAACAATAACCCTATTCATCGGGTTTTTTCTCCCAAATGAAAGGGAGGGTTACATAAAAATCCTTTTCAAAATATACATTTAGGAGAATTTTAGAGAGAATGTAAAGTTGGCCGGAAAGACAGGGTGAGTATATTATGTGTTGTAATGAAGCAACAGATCGACAACAACGACGGGCTGGATTCACATATTTTTTTTTAGCAAAGGGAGATGATGATGATGTGTTCACAAGGAGTTTTTAAGGTAGCAAGCGTCTTACAACACACACACACACACACACGGTGGTAGTAGCGATAAGATAACGTTTTGTCAGATACACGAATGCTTGTTGCACGAATACCGTAATTCCGTGGCCGCTCACACTGCTCCTCATGCTCACTTGCTCCTTGGTTATTTTTTCGTGGCGAATGGAGATTATATTATAGGAGTGTGTGTTCTCATCTCACAAAGATTTTTTACAGGCTGGAGACGTGTCATATCGTGCGATTGTGGTTAAAAATAGGCTCATTCCCTCCAATGCACTCCCCTCCATTGATTTAGTAGACGGGCTTGAAAAATAGGAAGATTTTCAATTTTACTCTATTTTATGAATCCCATACCCATTATGTATGGGTTATGCCTGCACTTTATAGGCATAACACAAAAGCTTGGTTGGCGATGTTTGAGAGAGAGAAAAAAAACACAACGAGATATAGAAGCATTATTTTCAGCCTACACACACACACGACTTTTCAATGCAAAACTGACAATGAGTCGGAGCCAAAACGCTGTGCTCCTTGCTTCTATTTCAAATCTGTATTTAGCCCCTATAATTATAAAAAAATTCCGTTTTATCTCCCTACTTTTGCGGTGTATTGGAAACGTGTGTGCTCCGCCGTACTGATCGCGACGACCCTACGTTGTTGGCCATATCAGCTTTCTTGGAATGGAAGGTCTTTCTCATTTCGCTAGCTCATTCGTTCGTGCACGTGCATATTTATTGATGCATTCAAAAAATACCCATCATATTTTATCTTGTCTCTATCCTCCTCTTCGGAGAGAGAGAGAGAGAGAGAGAACAAGTCCGTTTTATAAAGCTCGTTATGACGGAAACACTAGCTATATTACCGTCTCACTTGCTGATTTGATGGCTGTTCAGTAGATTTATTGATACACACTCTCGCAATCCTATATCTTTCCACTTGGTCGGAATATTGTAGACGAACGAACGAAAAACACTCTTTTATAGATTCCTCACAGCCATAGCGTCTCGCGGGGCACATGTGTGTGCATATACGTATGTGATTCTCGAGGGGGGCGAATGCCAAAAATCCCTCGTTCTCTCTCTCTCGCCTGCGTGGCAATAATGGAATGAAAGACTGGGAGCATATTTCTCAAAGCAGATTTACCCTCTTTGATTCATATAAATAAACATAATGTCTTCATAGATTGACTCCAAACCATTTATCAAAGGAAGGAATATATGTATATATGTAATTTGGGGAAGCTAATAAAGAAAAGTTGGTTTTGAAGGGGGGTTTCTTTCCTCTCGCATTCTCCACCATCTACACCACTTTTCAATTTCCAAGTCAAAGTCAATCAGCTAATTAGCCGGGGGAACTGACAACATTTTTTTTCTGTCTGTCTGTGCGCAGGTGGATGACACTCCAACCCTCGTGGTGGGTCCACCCTCGAAGAGGAAGTCGGTGACTACAGTAGACGAGCCGGATTCAGCAATCAGCCGTGAAATCAAAAAGGTACGTCACGCATAATCTGTCAGTTTTTCTTTTTTTAAAGTCCTTTTGAACTTTTGCGCTGCTCCCTTCCAGTTTTTTTTTGAAGCAGTGATCCGTGGAATCTGCTCAAGAGACACTGCACGGTTCAAGGAGAAGCCTCAAAGTGGCTCAAAAATATATCTCTGGTATGTGATGTGAGGAGGAGGAGGAGGTGAGGTGATGTGATAGTGTAACTAAGCTTGGAGCTTTTTTCAGTCGTAGTAGTAGTAGTAGTAGTAGTTTCTCAGGAAAAGTTATATGTCCTGTATCGTATCGATTTTCTCATCATTAGCAATTCAGGTGAGGTGCCTGTTCCAAGCCGTGCTGGAATATATATCCAAGCGAGAAACCTGTCTTGCCCGTGAACGAGGCTAAACACTAGAGAAATGTGAAACACTTTTGTGGATGACTCTCCCCCACTATCCCCGTTCCGCTCTGTTTGTCTTTTTTCTCGCTACGGAAAGCGTAAGCAGGGGAAAGGAGCAATTTTAAGGTGGAGGATTTACCGACCTGAAATGTCTGCATAAATATGTATTGCACGACGGGTGGATAAATGCTCCCGCGTATACCTGGATATACGCGGACTTCCATAAAACTCGGAATATGTGCATGTTAAGTGCTATTGCATGATTGATGATGGTCATCAGTGGGGAAAACGGGGTAGGGGCACATACGCAGTTAGGGTTACCATCCTCTCTCAAAACTCCAATTTTCGCATTTTTGTCCACCAGAAAGTAAACCAACAGTTCACTTCCATCGCCGCCGCCACCACCACCACCACACCACCGCACTACACGTAATTCCAATCAGAGCTTGATAAAGGGGTTTAAAGTGTTTCAACCAGGACAGAATATCTCATTTAATGAAAGCGAGTTGTCCTGTTTTTCATTTCTGGTTATTTGGCTGGAACATGTAGAGAAATTACGGTAATGTGTCCAGATCCGATGTGGAATTGCCTTTGAAATTGGACAGAAACTCGATTTTCTCCGGAGCACATCCAACATACGACATATGCAGACATGCCCATAAGCGCAAACAATTTGCAGGGGGAAAAATCAAACGTTGTTGAATGATTGAAAAGGTGAAAGGGTCGATATTTTTGTGACTTTTTTCACTTAAAAACACACCCCTGCTGCCTGTCCACCTCTACCTTGTCGATACATTCCAAATGCATATATATAATATCAAACTGGTCGAGCTAATTCTGGGTTTGGCATAAAAGGAAGAAAAAATCGAAATGGAACAAGTTATTATTACGCTGTCAGCGTCTTTTGTAAATATTACATTTAGCTGAGCCACATAGAACATTTCTCATGCTGTGTTCATTTCCATATATATTTGATAGCTGGCGCATAATAATATCGTTATGTTTTGATACTTGTAAGCTTTGAACGTTTTTTTTCTTTCGAGTTTCGTTGTCTGCTAGTCAAAGTAAACAGATGCATAATATTTCCATATATTTCTTCCACTTGACATCATGTTTATTTACATACATCTCAAAACATGGCTCACGTTCTAGTGATCATCATAAGGATCATTACAAAATGTGATGATGGTGTTGTTCACCGTGATCACGATGATGTGATGATGCAGACAAGGACGGGAACATTAGCCGTGCAAGGTTCCCGTGAATGAGATGATTTCCAGGTCTTCATCCATCCACTTCCTCCTCATTTCTTCCTGATTTCTCTCATTTTCCATGTTTTCATCATCTCCACAGGAAAAAGATCATCGATCGCAGATATCCCTAATGTCGCAATCTTCTTCCTTCCCCAACGAACAACGCTCTAAACCTTTTGCTACCATCATCATCATCTCCAGTTTGTGACGCTCATTAAGCCACCAAATAAAAAAAGTTTTGCTAGTTAGGAAACAAGAAAAAGCAGGGGTTACACTCATATTTCATATTTTTACCTTGAGCCGAACAGCACACAGCAAACTGACGTAAAAAAAGTTTGTTTTATGCAGTCAAGTCTTCCCATCATCATCATCATCACAACAACGAGAAGAAAACTAAATCCACAAAATCTGTCCTACCGATAAACTTTCAACTCATCCGTATCCTCCCCATCATCAGGAACATCTCTGACACTCGGTGAATTGCAAATGAGTCTCTATAACACATTCACATTTGCATCTCGCACCAAAAGCTAATATATAAAAAAAATCTCGCAAGATGTTTACATTTGTTTGCACTGCGGACATATACATAATCTTGCATTAAAAAGCAGTATCGATCCCACTTTTTGGGGAGAAAAAATAGTAAGGGGATATGGATGTAATAATGAGTATACACACGAGAGTATATAAGAGCATTAGGACATGGAAAAATGGATATTTACATCCTGAAATGCTACAAGTAAAAGGCATTCATTTCACCATCAAACAACTTTTTTTTAATAGAAGGAAAAAGAGCGAGAGAAGCACCGACTCGACCGTTAAGCTGAAATCCTAGTCAAATAAGCCTGAGATGTGATGTTGATTATGACGGTGGGCCGATCCGGATATCCGACCGATATGCTTACTCCACCATCCATTCCATATGTGCATACTTATTTGATGCTTTACGTACGTACGTGCACAAAGCTCAGGTTTCGCTTTATGGCAGAATGGCATGGAAGGGGATAATCGTACAGGGAAAATCCGTGAGCGTAAGCATCGCACAGTTTGTGGCTGCACACGGTGTGGTGTTAGTGGTTACTCTAAATGTGTTCTGTACTCGGAGATGAAATCAAAATCTCAGTTAAAATGTTGACAATTGCGTTGTAGTTTCTGTGTAAGCACTTTTTTTGTAACACACACTTTCTGTGCAGAATACACAATTTTTTTGGAGGGGATTACTATACGAGTCTTGTTTACGGTTTATAATGTGCTGGCGTCCCGTAATATTCAATTCATATACCAACTTTTCACGCCCATTTCCTATGAATTACACATATCCTCCTACGTGGAATATTTTATCGATGTTGAAGATGAAGACGACAACACTGTAGAAACTATATAGGAAAAATATGCGGAGATGAGGATACTGATCACAATATTTTGATGGGTATGGATGGGACTCTAGATGAAATCTGATTTTTTAGAGATCATTTACCAAAAGTAATACATTGTATGGGTAATTTGATTAAGTAACTTTTTTCGCCAATATTAATTTTGTGTAATGCGAGTCCCATATGGAACAGGAGTAGTAGTCGGCGCGACGGAATACACCATTTTTCCCGGTATGATGATGAGATGGAGGAGGATAAAAAGTAATGTAATATATTTTTGTATTGGGAGAGAGGAAAAGAGGAGAATAGAAAAAAAATACAGAAAAAATATGATATATTGTTTGGAACCAGAGATGCTCCTCAGACAAGGAGACTTCAAGACGACGGGGAAAAAATTATGGAAGCTGTATATAGTAACACGGCGAGTTAGGCGACAAGATGAGCTTTTTTCCCCAAGTCACAGTATGAAATTGAATGGGCGATATCTGACAAAATGGGACGATCATGTTGAAAAGCGGGATGGAAGAAGTGGTTTGTAAAATAGCTTGTAAAATTATGCGGGGATGCTATCAAGTGTAAATTTTATAGCATTCTTGGGACTGGGACCACCTGAGCTATGTAATGTTGATACATTGAGTGGTGTGCTGTAATAATGCATCTGACAGCACCACTAAATTCCCTTCTCGATCCATAAATTCCCATCGTCAGACCTTCTCTCTCTGGCATCTTATTTTTTTACGTATATTGTTTATTAGGACGCATTTTTTATACCATGGCATGCGTAAAGTGGGGGGCTGCTGCTGGGCTTGCTGCTCATATTGCAGAAATTGAAATTGCTTTGTTGCAATAAGAGGAAACAGTTTGGCTTCCCGAGTTGACATTCCTTGGCAAGGGAGGAGGAAAATAATGTGGAGGAATTCATTGCGGAGGCAATATGTAAAAAAACAAAAACAGCCACGGATGTATAAAAAAAATTGTAAGCAAGCTCGTCTTACATATTATGCATCCTATATACTTTCTCCTCGGTGCACCAACACATTCCATTAGAGACCCGAGACGGTATTTCCACTGTCGTGTCGACTCAGATGATGATGACGATGATGCAGAATGTGCTGATCCAAATTTTTCCAAATGATCCATTTCGTCGTATCGGGATATTGAGAAGCATGAAGAGCGTCTAGGAAAAGTGCTACATTAGTTTCTTGTCGTTTTTTATTCCCTTCTTAGCAAACCAATTCTCTCCCAGGTTTAGTTTTTTTCTCTTCGGGATATTGAGAAGCATGAAGAGCGTCTAGGAAAAGTGCTACATTAGTTTCTTGTCGTTTTTTATTCCCTTCTTAGCAAACCAATTCTCTCCCAGGTTTAGTTTTTTTTCTCTTGTGGGAGTCTCCAATGAGCAAATATTGTTATGCATAATGGTAACTAGTTAGGCGTGATGTGCTTCTATCTCATTTTTGAATAATTCAATGTGTATCCATACCAGTAGTAGTAGTAGGATATTTCCCAAGGTAAATACATTAGAGGCATAAGGTAGGGGGGCTAAATAACCTGCTTTTCAGAGAGGAAGTGGATTTTCCTTTTGTGCTTAAGTCGCTCATTTTCCATTTTGTGCCTTTGCCAGAATTACTCGGTGGGTACTTATGTCTTTTTTCCGGGGAAGTGGTACTGCTGCCTGCTGCTGGATGGAAAAGGTGAGTGTGCAGCCTGGCAGAATGCAGTATTATTATTATTATTATTAAGGAGAAATGAAGTTGTATTGAAGAAGGTATATTATGTTGGTATATGTGGGTTCTCCAACTTTTTGGGTATTTCTTCATATTTTGGATCGGAATAAGTTTTTTTTTTGGAGGTATGTACGTATGTGCTCCGACTGATATTATTATGCAAGTGTTCTCGTGTGGTGAGCTCGCCGTGAGCCGCAGTTTTCCCCGTATGCCCGGCTGAGAGTGTGTGTTCTTTAGATTTTCGCTGAAGGAGTATAAGCTCATCATTTATTCAGGAGCACCTTTGATCTTAAGGCAAATGATGGGAAGAGAGAGAAGAGGATTTGCAAAATAAGGGACCTAAAATAACAAAACAACCTGAGTGCTGACTCGTTTGCTCTTTTCCTTTTCCTCAGTTCCGTCTTCTCCTTCTTCTTGAATGAGGAAGACGACTAGGTACGGGCATTACATATTTTCTTTTCATTCCAACATTTTCATCCCCTTTCTTGATGGTTGTGTATTGGATGTATGTGCTATAGACGTAAATAAAATTGCCTTTGTTAGAATCCCCACAATTTGAATGCTGTCAGGCTTAAATCCTTATCCTGTTCTGGGGTTCGGAGGAGTAAAAGGATTTCTCCAGTTGGGTTCCTACATTTAGCGCGCATTGTCTACTTCATTCTCTCCTTCCATATAGTCCATTTTGCACTGTGAAGAGATTCATAAATTGTCCGTGCTTTTCAAGGGAAATGGTTTAGCCCGATGCGATGCTCTTTTTCAAAAAATAAAATAAAATGAAGCTGCGAACCCCGTTTTTCCTAAAGCAGGTTTTTGCATGCAGTAAATAATTGGATAACTGATGCAAAAAGTTTGGAAAAGTCACGGTGTACAATATGATCTCGCTCACAATCAGGTTGTGTGCCTGGTGGGGCAAAATCAATGGTAAGATTTCTCACTTTTATTGCTTCGACTTTATTTACATTGTTTGTTTCCTCTTCGAATACATTTACGGAAAGCAGAGCATGCAGCAGCAGCGGCAGTACTAGCATTTGTCCATATGCTCTCCCCAGCAGCCGTTCGGGATCTGCGTCGTATTGTGTTGCGATTCAAAACCGGTATTACATCCAGCAGCACCACTCTGTCGTTTAATATTGTTTCCTCCAAGACAACTCCAAGAGCTGCTGGGGCTCCGCTCATTTTTACCTAGCAGTCTCAATCGTTATTTCCCTGAGTGATGGCCACTAGGCAGAGGAGGAGAACTGATCTCTTGATGTATGCCCTTAAGTTGGTAGTACGTAGTACGCAGTGTGATTAATGTCAGGCAATAAGTTACGTTCCTTGTTATTCTTTCCTTGTTTTGCTATATGCACACAAGAAAAGAGATACATATAGATTTATATTTATTACGTGCGACTCGTATGTTCTCTCTCTCCCGGGCTGGGGGCTAAGCTTAACTATTTGTTGTTGTGATTTTAGACTTATGCGCCCATCTCGCCGTTTATATCATCCCATAGTACACTTTTATATTGATCTTGAGGAGAGAGTAGTCCTGCTCCGCGCGTCTTATAATCCCATCCTTGTTCTTGCAAACCTCGAGGTTCACAGTGTGAATTCCTCTGTACAGATGTGCACCGTCGGAGGATTTTGTTGTTTTTTTTCTGCAAAAGGCCTGTTGTCATTCCTCTTTGAAGTCGACAACGATAAGTCGCCGGTATTAGCCTCAACCTCCTTTTGTCTCTCCCTGTTTCGTTCCGTTCCCCTCCACCAGCTCGGGAATAAAGTGGTCTAGTGTTCTCCCTCCTCTGATTTTCTGACACCTATTTTCATGCTAAAAATGTCACCTATTCCTGCAAGAAAAAAAAGCGTCATGCTCCCCGCTGCCATCTTGGAGAACTGTTCATCCCTTTGTTTCTGGAGATGACTAGCCATTCTTTCGAATTGTTGATCAGTTCCACTTTTTGAATTTTTCAGGGTGTCCAACCAACACTCGAGAAGCATATAAATCAGCCATTTTTTCTCCCTCCCAAAAGAACATTCTATCAGCCGTGAAAAAGTGTCTTGTGGACAAATATGGCCCGTTGCTATTTTTTCTTTGTAGAAAAAAAAATACTGCCGATTTGTATCCCAGTCACATATTCGAAGGGAATGAGAGACAAGCCAAGACAGCTTAAGAAATAGAGCCTGTTTTTATTAGCCTTCAATCTGACTGCAATGCCGGTGTGCATGTCACCCTTGTCTTGTCACACGATGCGTATCTACCTATACCCAACACCCAACCTGCGTACCTGTGGTGATCGAGTCTCGTCACCAGGCGTAAATTGGAGATGGTATTGAATTGGAAATGAAGGAGGGAGAATCAAGTGGTAGGTGAAAGGTCATTGTCCCTTTGGCAGAAAAAAGCCAATCTGAAATTATTTATGTGAGCACCACCACCAACTTCACAGTCTTGTTCAGTAAGCTCCTTTCTCATCATCTTGGGAATGGATCGCTCTTGCTCTTGCTGTCTGCAATAATGCATGATGTGAAGCAAACTCTCCTTTTTTACTATCAACTATTACTATTCTACACGGAGTATTCGCGATCCGGCCCGATAATAATGATGAAGCTAGTAGTCGTAGTGGTGTAAGTAGGAAACGGGTAAGCTGCGATCTCATGTTTTTTAATGATCAATGATTCAAGCATTCCTCTGCCTACGGGAGGTCTCCTTCCTTGTCACACTCGCGGAACACTTGCCCACTTTTCTAGTACAGACAGGCAGGGAGGGAGGGAGGAAGTGAAGATCTGTTTTTGGCGCATCCTTTTCTCATCTCTTTGCTATTTTCCTCTCACTGGGACATTTTCAAATTATTGTAAGTACACGAACCCTCGGATTTTTTTTCTCCTTCTTTGATTCCAGCTGGGAAACGGGTTTAATGGAGCTTAGAGGGAGAAGTGTTGTCGTTTGGGAGTTGATGGGGGAAAAGAGCTGGTGCATACATTATAGAGAATGTATATCGCTGCAGGCTCTTTTATTCATCCCTCATCCTGTCCCCTCTCGCTCTACACACACACACACACACACACACACAATAATTTCCTTTTGAGATTTGAAACTATGGATGTGTAATGTGTATGTAGTATACAACGCCCGAGGAAGTGAGCCTGTTCACGCGATCGCATTCGAAAAAGTCATTTTCTATTTGTGTTCCGGGCAGAAAATCCACCACGCGCGGAGGCAATCCACAGAGGAAATGATAAAAAGGTCAATTCAAGGTCTTTTTCTTGTCGTGACTCTATAAGACTGAATGATTAAGATCGCAATAAAGATTGGCAGCGGAGGGACAAAGTTCCGTTCCATCCGTGAGGAAATTACTGTGTCGGTTATCTCTGCAGAGATCTAGATGATTGAATGTGAGCTGTGCTGTGAGAGCATAGCACATTCGACAATCTGCAACTGTGAACCTCTCATTGTTAATGCATCAATCAGGCTTGTATATCTGGATGAATTTTTAGCCCATCATGAATATGTATGAGTAGTTGTGTACGTGTGTACATTCTGCTGCGACACAAAGTTTTTTTATCCACTTAAAAGTTTCCAATGAGCCAAACATCCGAAACCGGCGCAAACTTCCGCGAAGTTTGTGAAATGAGTCCTTCCTTTCAGGTTCTCCGTTCTGCTCATTTGACATTTGTTACGAGTTACATTTGATTTCGATGTTTTATTTACTTTTTTTGAAACTGGGACAAGGAGATGATCACAAGGATTGAAGTTACTTGCGACGTGAGATGGGTCTTGGATTAAATAAAGAATTAGAATACAATGGACCCTTCTTGTACACTTTTCAAGCTGCCTGCTTATGTAAATATCGATTAAGTTGTCAAAAGGGATTTCAATTGACAGGAACAGAGCTCGTGAGAATTAACTTGTGCTCATTTTTCAGTTTTAGTGTTGACGCACAAAAGTTTGAGAGCTGAAAGGAATTCGTAGTAGAAATGCTGTTGTTGTTGAGCTCTCTGACTTTGTACTTCGTGATCACTAATGGAGAGGAGATGATTATCTGGAATTGTAATGAAACAGAAAGGGAGATGGAGAGAGAGAGAGAGGGAATATGAGAAGGGGAGTTTTAAGTCGACTTCAGTTCACTCTATTGTCATCTATCTAACTCACTGTTCTGCGTACAATTGGAGACCGACTTGCAAAATTTTTTGGGCATTGAAATATATTCAGCAGAGGAATATGTATGAGGAGAGGTTGAATCACTTAATCCTGCTCAGCTCAGCGCACAGATTTTACAGTCATTGTTTTAGGATTTTTTTTCTGCAGTCCCTATTGTATTGTAAGTAGGGAATGAATGATGGTGACCACCTGCCGGGCTATATTGACTCAAGAAATAATCCTCGTGTTTAAGAACAATGAGGATTGAGCATGATACTTTTTCAATGGTGTGAATTAGTTGTGTTGTTGCGTTGCGTAGTTAGCTATGCATGGATCGTCGTCTTTCGCTATATGTTAAGACGCAAAGAGGAGTCATCCTGCAACAGCAGACATTGAAAATTCAAGATTAAATTTCGAATAGATTTGCACGAGATAATAATGGCTCGGTAATGAATGAAGATTTTGAAACTGATAAAGGCCTCGCTCGAGGAGTGTTTTGACTAGCGTTCGAGGAATTAATTTTTAGGCACATCACCACATGTTCATTCAGGGATCTCAAAATGATTTATTATTGATTAGCTTAACGGAACCAGTAAGCATGGGCACATGCTGGCTCTGGCTCATCGCTAATGAGAAGTAATCAGTTGGAGATATATATTGTTAAAAATTGTACAAAAAATTCCTACTCGCCATCCCATGCATGCCATGCACCATCCTCGAGTATGCGGGGTTTGCTCTCAGTTGACAGCAAAAGTATGTAATAACATGGGATCCACTTTTTGTACTTTGTAATAATACATTATTCATTATGCAGAGGGTTAGATAACCTGCTAATGGGAAGTTGGCCTAGATTCCAAACTTCCTGCTGGGACACCACTTCCCCGCTAATGATCCCAAATATCCTTGCTTTTAATAGCACCACCACCACCACCACCACGCTATCCCTCCCTCATTACTCTGCAGTTTGTCGCCTTTTCACTCTCTCCAGAAGACAGATACCCTTAATGACCTCCTGGGGTTTTGTTGTTCCCTTGCGTGGTTGCTCTGCTCTGATGTACATTGTCATTGTCACTGGGTATATACCTAAATATATGCTCTCTGGCTGGCTGGGATGCATTCAACATCCACTTTTATCTTAATTCCGTTATTGTGGTGTGGTGTGCTATCCAGTATATCAAGAAGATGCCGTCGCGTCGTCGGATTGTCTCCTCTTTTTGCTTTTGCCAGTAAGGGAGCACGCAATCACCAAGTGTCAGCACCTATATGCGGGAAAAATGTAATCTCCACGTGTCATCTGGAGACGGGTGAGAAGCTGGGAGTCCATACAAAATGTTCACGTTCAAATAAACTTGACATCTTACAAAAAAAAACTCTGGGAGCCTATTTAAATCATTTCATACTATACGCTGCTGCCAACTCAAAATATATGTGTGGTTCTTTGAGTAGTTGATGGCCGCCATTTCGGGTTTATTCTAGAATATTAATTATCCACGAACGTCTTTGTTCCCTGGAAGCACCTAGTTTTGGCCTGATTTATGAAAAACACTCGTTTCCAACAACCGTGGTGAGAGAGAAAGTGGAAAAGTTTTTTGTTCATCTTGACGAATAAAACGTGTTTGATTGTCCTTACCCGTCTTTGTGGAGTCTAAGAAGAAAAAAAACTTTCCAAAAGTTTCGTATTCACAAAGATTTCCTTCAAAGAAATCGAATAAAATGATGGAACAAGTTCTCTCTTCGTCTGCTACCCAACAGAAGTAATTAAATTAGGGTCGATTGATGCATTCTCCTCTGGCAAGTCGACATTCACAATAGGAGCAAAAGAGGAAGTACTTTTAGTAGTATTAGTAAAAAAATAGTCGTCCTCGCAGAAACTTTTTTTCTCCATATATATAGTCTCCCTCCTTTCAGGTTTGATTGACAGAAAGGAAATGACAGAGTGCTAAAGGGTGTAAAAAATAGAAGATTGTTGTATCTCTTGTGTGTATGTCCCGACTGATACGCATTATTCCATTTTCTCTGGCCATCCCCGTGAAAATACTCTCTACCTTTTTCTACATTCCATTCATTTTTTGGCAACCTAAGCAATCTCTCTTTGGAGACTCCGGAATTGAAAAACACTGCATATATCACTCGTCGTCCTGTGTATCGCCCGTATGCATCCCAAAAAATATTTTCCCGTTGATGACTCCCATATACTAGCTTTGCTGCTGTCGTTTACGGGCACACATTGTCACTCCGTTACAAACCGAAACCATATGCCAGGAAAAAATATTTTCCCCGAGTTGGCTAGTGCATCAAAAGCCATGCATTTTTATCTCTTATCTCCCATTGTGTTTTGTTGACTCAGAATTTCTCTGTGCCCACATCCCTCCCAACTCGCTAGTCCGAGTGCACCGTAGTACGTTTGGATACACACACTCAACTCACGTCAGCTGTGTGCATGTACGACGCAGTCGAAAAGGCTGCTGGGATGAAATGGGTGAAGTGATGGGATAAAGATGTGATTCCCACTTGCGCGTAAAATGTAATTCACGGGTTCGCCCTGGTGAAAAACAGGATATGGGAAAAGGTGCCGAGCTAAATGGCAAACTTTTTGAATTGAATGTCCGCTTTGTTCCCTCCCAGCTAGGCAGTTTTTCTCCTTTCAACGCAATACAATTGTGCAAGTAACGAGGGATTTGATTTAATTTTTCAAAAAAAATGATTCCTCTCTTGTGCACCCTGAAGTCTCGAGGATAGGATAATTTTCTCAAATCGGAACTAAATGGTACATTTTGTATGAGCATTATCTGAGTATTTTTTTCTCTCTAAAGAAATTGCTTAGGCAGAGAAACTTTTTATCCGGTAGATAAAAGCTAGACACACACACATAGAATGAGAGAGAGAGAGAAACAGGAGCCTGTTTATTATTAGCTTTTTGGTTATATACAAATAAAACACGTAGTTTTATAGCCACGTTTCTCCTCTGCTGTCCAGGAGCACATGGTGGAGGAATGTGAAGCACTTGGAGTGTGGGTTTTATGTGAGTGTGCGAGATTGAAAAAGGGGCATATCCAGACATCCTTAATGCTTGCTTTACGATATGACGGCTATTCAGAATACGGATATAGATCCACTCACGTGTGAACTAAAAGTGGGCAATGTACATAACCCTGTGGAAAATAATTTTTTCTCTCTAGAATCACGTTTTAAATGTTTAATGTGATGATGGAAGTAAAAAAGGGGGGAAACGAGTTGGTGTTGGTGCTCACTAGCTATAGCTTTCCCTCTCTCCGCCGTTCCAGAATGAATGGGAATAATGGGGGAGTGAAAAGTGGAAATGATCATTTTCGTTGGGATATGTTTTCATAGGATTTTCAACTGGGAGGAAAAATAGTTTTTCCCTGTCCCTGTTTGAGCCCAACCGAGCAATAACTTTACAACAATACACATGCACAGAATGAATATGAACTCGTTGTCCTGCATAAGGGATGAGGGGTCTGGTAAAAAACAGAGAGAAAATATTTTGGAGTCTTCCACAGAGAAACGAGCGGAATATGATATTCCTCTCTGGTGTGCTGTCTTCTCGATTTCGTGTCCACAAGGAAAAGGAGGAAAAAGTGTCCTTTCATTTCATCAGCCAAATATATTCCATTGTTTTGCATACTCCCAGTGTTTGTCCCACTCTCCGCCAGCACATACCTATGTACACTGGGCGGAGGAGAGAGCCAAGGTAAAAATGGAATTTCCAATTGTGAAATGAAGAGTGAAAAGGAGACGTCTGTGGAATACGCAGCATATGTTGGACGGTTGTTGTTTCAGAGAAGAGCTCTCGGGAAAGAGCCCATACCTCCTGATTTTTTTTGTCCGCAGACACTCGTCGTTGCAGACTCAAGAATGTAGGAATGGAGGAAAAAAAGAGAAAGCCTCGGATTGTGGATAGAAGACAAAAAAAACTTCTGGAAAAAAAGCTAAAAGAAGCAATCATGCTTTCACTGGAACAAAAACCATTCAGCGAACCAGTTAAGATAGTCACAGCCCTGAAGAAGTGGAGAAGAAAAAAAAGGAAGCGACGATATCTTTTTTGTTTCGCGAAGACGGCTGCTCTCCGGGATGGTTGTAAAGTGAGGTATCGATCAACTCTATGCATACAGCGTACGCTTCTCCCTGCACCAAGCACGGCCCTATACCTGCATTCTGTATCTCATTTTTTGAGAGTCTTCCCTCCAGTCAAACAAATGAATCCAATGCTTTTAAGGGAATTGCATGCAGGTTAGGGCAGCAGCGCGATAGATGTGTGACTGGATCTCACGACGAGTGTTTTCCTTGTTGTTGCAGAGTTAACAAGAATTTGAGAGTTGTTTTAGAGAAAGAAACTGGTTTTCCTGTTTTTGCTTGATTTCCGCCCGTTCTTCTATATCCCCTCTCCTGTGGGCGACTTTTTAGTCTACGCCTAGATCCACCATGTCTGTCTGTGAGTGTCTTTTCCAGAGAAAAAAAATATGCCGGGGCGGCGGCGGTGGGCATAATGATGTTGAGAGATGTTTATATACACGTTTAAAAATGACATGTTCTCTTTTATATGAGGAAATGGCAGAGATAAAGATACATCTGCGATATAATCCGGCTCCAACCAAAGAGACGTGTTGTGTTGTGCATAATATTTGTGTCTCGTAAATGGGAAAATGCTTCAAAAATTCATGACGTTAAAAGCAGCATGGAAGTTTTAGGGGGTTTATTAACATAACCAATTTCAATCCAATATGAAGTGGCCTTGAGTGGAGCTGGAGACTCCAGAAAATGCAATCTCCTTGCAAACTTTGCGCTGCACTCACAATCAGTTGAATCAGTGTGTGCAGCACAAACAGTTGCACAATGCAACCAGGAGAGATTACCGAGAAAACTGAGGAATGAGGAACTTGCAAAGTTTGCTTTTCCGAGTAAATAATACAGTTTTTTCTGGGATGGGATGTTACTATAATGTCAGCAAAATTGGATGGCAATCAGACAAGTTTGTGGGGGGATAGGAAATGAAGAGATTAGCCTTGTTTCCCCACTTGTCTCCCGTGTCCAGGTTGATTTTTCGGGTAAATAATGGTAAATCCAGAGATCCTATCACATTTCACTCCAGATCTGTGTTGACCTTCTTCCTCGAGATGAGGTAAAAGTTTTTTCTTCTCTCTACCATACTACCATCGGGAAGATTACAAGTACAGATATTTTGTGTGTGCTTGCTGTCGCATTGTAATTGGCTACTTGATCCTCGGAAAAATGCAGCCTCAGACGACGAGGTACAAAACGATGGAGTTCCGTGTGGTAGGAGCAGATGGGCATATAACCAGCTTTTATATACTTTTGTGCTGATATCAAAAGACAATCAAGGCGGAATAAGGGGAGCCGTTGGAAACTGCCAACAAGGAGAAAAGGATTACATGGATTGCTCGCCCATTCTCAGCATCTGTGCGAGCGGTGTGCAGCACACCTTTCATTCCCCCAAATAGACCAAAAACGGGTTGCAATCGTCCGAATTATGTGGAACCTAGCTAGAGGAACGGAACGGTGGCGGTGGAGGAGAGCGGAGAGGAAACCACAGTTGTAATCTCTCTCGTACTTGGTTAAAGCAGTGTGACACCTAATACACCCAGCTCTGTCGGGGTTTTAAGAGGAGAGAGCACTCGCTATTTTGGTCCATGTCTGTTTGTTGTTGTTGCTGGGAAAACTTTAATTATTTTAATTGCCCACGGCAGAATACCATAAATGGGAAAGTGCTCACGTAACAGGGGCAAAATGGGTGGGCATTATTCTCTACGGTTTTTACTAATGTGCAGCAGTCTTATACCATTTTCTTCATAAGTGCGACTAGGTCGGGCGGGGTGGGTACGTCGACCGTATACCTAGTAAAATGAGTATAGTTGTTTTTGGGTCATGTTCACTTCAAGGTTTCTACTTATGGTTTGACACTTTCCCTGTTTTCCCTCTCCCCGACACTTGCTACGTCTTCTCCAGCAGCTCTCTAGCTCAGCCAGCCTGTGTGAGCTTTGTGTCAGTTTCAATGTTTTCTTTTCGCTTGGTAAAAACTTTTTCTCTCCCAGGACTCTCAGCTAGGTGATATACTTACTTATTCCCCATATCTCAGATGACTCTGAAGGCGGCGGAGAAGATAGAAAATGTGTAAATATCTTGTATATCCGATCAGCAATCTTATTGTTGCAGGCGGACTCTGCCTATTGAGCAAAGTTTTCTTGGTGGAATAAGATAAGGAGCAAGAAGGGCTCCTTCGTACAAATAATAATACACAACCCATTTGAAACACTTAGACTGAAACACAATGTGCGAACGGACGGCGGAGCAGCACCTACCTGACTATTATGTTTCCCATCTAGGCGCCCTCCTCCGTCTCCCTTTCCCAGCACACACAAGTTGAGAAAGTGGAAATGGATGTTTTTCACTGTGCTCACTCAAACGACAATTTTCTCCTGTAGACTCAAGCCCGACCACACATCGCGTTATCATCCATATCCAGTTGGACAGAAAATGCTGTGACTAGTGGTATATCTATGGCACTCCATAATTTCCTGTTTTGTATTCAGTGATTGCCTCGCACATTTCTCTTTTCTCTCCACCCAACTGAAAGGAATAACTGAAAATGTCAAGTCATCCAAGTGCACGGGAAAGCAAACTTTTCGCCGAATATCGCCTATTTCCCCCCCTCGCTCCCTCCTTCCCTCACATTCTCAACACCTTTGATTCCGAGAGACGAATGGATGATAATGGGTTATGAGCTGTGCGACATGATATAGTCGAGGGTGTATAATGTTCGGCAGAGGGAAATTGAAATGGTTGATGACGCCGTTGACAGGAGGATTTTTATCATTTCACTTCCACCACATTGTGCGGTCCTGAATGCACTACAACGGGCTATATCCGACGAACAATGAAGGGTAGCATATCGCACGCTTCACTCATTTTTTTCTTCCAGGACGCTCATCATCATCTGCTGAAAGGTATCCCTGGGATTGATTGAGCCCCTTTCCTACTCCAACTCCACTTTTGCATGCTTTTCTCCAACTCGCTCGCACGACGCACGGAATATAATGCATCAATATGATATAACCGTAGAAAGCATGTTATACACCTACTATAATAGCAAGGGAAGGTGTTACAAACCATCTTTCTTGAGGATTTTTTTTCTCTCAACAAAATCCACTCTGCCTGCCTAATGTATATGTGGGTTGCTTGCGGTAAGAGTGGGAGCGTGCACTGTCTGTGGAAAATGTTTGGGATTATTATGACGGAAAGAATAAGAATCATCGTTAGTTGCCATTCCCTTTTCTTCTCTTCGTCATTCCAGGAAGAAAACACTCGGCCTGGTTTTTTCTTCTTCTTCTTCTGTGTGGGGAAAACAGCAGGAGAGCACGTTTTTCTCAGGAGTGTGCATTCTGTGCAGAAAAAAACCCAGCTCGTTCTATTAGTAGAGTAGTGGTAAGCAATCGAGGAGAAAGCTCAATGCAGTGCCAGCGTGCTACCGGTTTTTTTCCTTCTCATTCTTGGCTGAAATATTGATTTGTCGTAAAGTGAATGAGGGAAGAATGTGAAGAAAGAATATGAGAAGCGTTTTGAGTTGAGTGAACAAGACAAGCGATACGTGGGTATGGACCTATTAAATACGGAAGATGGGAGATGTTTGAATCCTTTTAGTGGGTCCGTAGGAAAAAAATGTATAGATCTCCTGCGGAGATAGGTTGGAATGGGGGAAAACAAGAATTTCGAATTCGCTTTCCCCCGTGCCGTCTACTGCCGTGCCTATGTGCTATTGTGTCATTTATTCCGATTCGAGGAAATTGTTACAATTTTACTAAGAGTATAAAAGTATAAACATAAAAATTGGCTACAACAAAGGTTTCCCCCTCTTTGAGTCTGGGTGGTGATGTGATGGCGAGTGGGAGAAACTGGTTGATGGACTTGTTAGTGTCCATCCCTCCGCCGTTTTATACGGATTTATATTATTCAGTAGGGTTATATCGGATAGTAGTAAAAAAAGGTTAAGTTTTCGAGAGTATCTTTCTTGTCTTATATTGTGACGCACCCAATATGATGCCGTTCCCTGTATTAGGTTGCTTTTTTTTCTGGATATGACATTGCATCCGCATTTCCTCTTGTCGAGGGAGGGACGGAGGCTGAACTGTACACAAGTCGGATATCATGTTACACAATCCACCTGAAAACGAATTGCTGTGATGATCTTATTATACGTTTCTTGATAGATACTCAACATCTGTAGAGAGAGAGAGTTCACCTAAAGTAGGGACCTGCGGAGCTTTTTGGCCAGTATAATTCAGTCCAGCTAGACCAAGGACAAAGTTTTTTATTTTATTTTTTAAAGTACATATATGTTTCTCTCCGTTTCTTACATCTTTCTGCTTAGAAAAACAATGACATGGCGTATAAAAAGAAGTTGGGAATCTTGGAAGAAAAGGAGCATCATTCCCATCCTTTTTTGTAATCTGGGCTAAAGTCAGGAAAAAGGATGGCTGATTGTTATTGAGGCACAATGCTCGAATTCGTATACGGCCATTGTGTATTATGTCGTAGACGATGTGATGCTTTTTTGATGTTTTGTTTGCTCATCTACTTTTCCCTTTCCTTTATTTGTTTGAGTGCCATCTGCCACGACAAGAGTATTTTGTTGGGAGGAAAATGGAACTCCATTTTATGGAACGTGGAAAACAACAAAGTAGAATTTGTTTTTGTCCATCCATCTCTCTTCTCTCTCCCTCTATTTGTATGCGAATTTGATTTTTGTACAGAATTATTGTATATTAAATCCTTGAAATCAGTCCAGGTTTTGGGTTTCACAGTGGCTTAAATTACTTGAAGAGTAAGGCGTATATTTATAGTGACATTCTAAAAATAGAGTTCTTGTTGACTTCTTCTACGTTTTTGTTGGTGTGGTCTCCCAATTTATGAACCCTTTCCTTCCAGGGTTGATGATTTTAATTAAAGTTATATGAGCTGAGAGTAATCACCACGAACGAAACCCAATATCGTACTTAACGAAACTACCCCTCATAAAAGACTATATGTTGCCGAGCAGGGCGGCGGGTGGGAGCAGAGCAATAATCAATGTCAATTTGTGTGAAAATTCCGTTCTCTGTAATTGAACATTCCACCCCTTTTTTCTATTTTATAGGCGAAGCTGGAGACAAAGGCGCTGAAAGCAAAGCGACCCGGGTTCACAGATGAGCGCTACAATGAAACATCTTACTACGTGGAAAATGGTAAGAAGTCGTTTGGAATTCCTTTTATTTAGATTATAGACATATCCACCGTGAATGTAGTATATTATTATGATCCATCAGACAGATATTTGTATTGATTACTTCTAATTACGCGAGGAGTTCCCAAAAGTCCACATCAAAAAAAGTTTCCCCCAAGGCGGGTAATAGGGTATTGTATAGGTATATGGGGCTAGCAACCAAGGAATCTTGTTCCTATTACAAGTTTATTGTCTCATTAAATGTGCATAAGTAAGTGGCTATGTGTAAAATTAATGGGGGAGAGGGACTGGTTGCTTGGTTGGTTGGTTGGGCGGGTGGGTATAAGAAAAAGAGAAAAATCTTGGTGAATGATGATGGCTGAGTACAATACTGAAATTTAATGAATATGAATGTGCACATTCAATGGGGCCTTCGTATATGGAGCCAGTTTTCACTTTTATCTTATAATTATACAGCGACAAAAGGGGTATTTATGCGACTACTACTACTGTATCATTCAGAGCAGAGAAGGATGGAGCCCGAATGAAAAACTTTGTTCCCTACTCTTCCTTCCCACCAGATAAGGATTTCATATGGCAAGTAATTTGTGCAGAGCAGCAGCAGCACGCATACATATTCTGCTGCTAGTTTGCTGGTGGGTATAAACATGGCAGAAAGTTTTTATTTTTATTTTTGGAGAATGAACCAAAAGACTTTGTTTCGTGGTGTATATTTCTCATATTTCATTAGCCTCTGGTCTCCATATACCCATGCATGGTGGTGTGGCCCGGGATGAATTGCAACATTTTTTTTTGTATTCCATGCACTACGAACGAAAACAACCACCACCCAACTCTGCTGACGTAGTATTGTGTTACACATGAATATTATTTTCGGAGCACTCGGCCCGGCCGCCCCGCCACCACCACCACCGTCGTGTCTCAAACTTTTCATTTTAGCAACATTATTATGAAAATGGAAAGAGGATGCAGGTTTTTCCTCCCTCATCATCCCAGTAATCATGGACATCTTCTCCGCATGACATAAAGGGATTACTGCTCGTTACTCGGCCTTGTTGTTCTTGTGTCTTTTCTTGGTCCTTGGGTGTAGTAACGAGTTGACTTTTGAGTTTAGGAGCGGAATGCAGTGATGATGATGCAGGATGGTTGATCATTCCTCTACCAACTCACTGCTGAAACTCTCTCTCTCTTCTCTTCTTCTTTCCTCTTGAGTTGTGTTGTGCACTTTAAAAATATAAAAAAAAAGTTTCTTTTTTTGCATGGCCAACTAGAAAAGTATGGAATGCCAGAAAGGATGAGCATGTTGTGTTTTGCTGGGAGTCTGGGAGCTCCTTCGCCTCCTGATCCTGGGCTGCTGAAGGAGTGGGGAAAACCAAAAGTTTTTCGCCCAGTGTTGCTTTCCCCAAGTCAGTATCCACAAGAGATGAACGGTGAAAGAGGAGGGATGGTGGAGAAAATGGAGAAAAGCTGCAGGCGGCTCGTGGAATTGTCAAAATGTTAAAACACTCGACGTGGCAATGCTGCTGGTATGAACTCCCAAGTTTTTCAAGAGGGGAAAAGTAGCGAAGCGAAAGAGTAAACTTGATACACTTGATATGCCCATGTTTGCTGCCAGCCGGAAACTGGATGGAGTTCTTATACACACACACATTCATATCGCGTTATGCATTATTTTTCTCCTCTCTCCAGTTCATAATGTCGTTTCTCAAGGGAGAAAAGAGAAATGGGAATAACGCGCGCGGGTTTTTTTCTCGTGGGCTCTGTGAGGAATGGTGGCAGTGGTAGCACTCTGATTATGGGTATTATATGCCACGGCCCACACTCCCAGCGCTCTATCTCTCTGTGAGTGAGTTGGTGGTGGTGGTGGTGTCCGCGTCCGCACGAACCCCCTTCCTTCCTTTCAGACAACGCCACTTTTGTCTGCAATAACTTGTGATGATAATAAGGATGACGCTCTTTTGCTCCTCTTTCTCTCCTGACCTTTTTCTCCCTTTCTTGTCTACTAATGATCCCATATGAAAAAGCCGTGTGGTTCTGTGTCATCCCAGTGACAACCATCTCTCCTTGTTGTGACCTAATTTGGCAGTGCTCACAAGAAGAAAAATATGTTCCTGGAAGGAAAAAAAATATGTATTAGATTTTTTTTAGCAAAATACTGTATAAGTTTGCAAGATCCGACCCGCTTTGTGCGGTTGGATGGGGAACTAAACGGAGATGAGAAAGGCCGAATATAAGATATTTAAGTGGAGAAATTGGACATGACAGTTGTACCCAAGTTGAAAATACACCAAGTGGAAAAAATTGATCGTTTTTGGAATGCTTCCATATGTTGTTTTTCTTGGTGCTGCATGGGTTTGATATGACTGATGGATAGCGACTTACTTGGCTTCTCCACCACTTGAGCTCTACATGTCAAAGTGTCTGAAAGTCAATTTTTCTTTGTGGATTGATGGAATTTCAATTTCGTTTCATCTCTCCATTCCATCTCAATTTTCATAAGTTGTGTTCTCCTGTGTGCAGTGATGTGCACGTTGCTAAGTTGTACACACTCAAGTGAGCCCTACACTACTACCGGGAGGGAGTATGAGTATAGCAGAGTAACTTGCTTGATTCTCGGAAACTCACTTGGTGGCTAACATATTCCGTTCTGTGGGGGGATGGGAGCCGCAGCCAAAGTGGATCTGCAACTCAATAATAATTTATTAGCTTTCACGCTGCCACCGCAAGACTCGCTTTTGAAACAAGTTAATGTTTTAGAAATCTCCTAAATAAAGTATTAGCTCAAGAAAATTGTAGCGTTTCCTCCCCACCAGTCTGGTAGCTGTCACTTGGAGTATTTGCGAGTTTACGAGGGATTCCGTAAATATTGGTCTTCCTGATTATTTCATTACCCAACATAATTGATAATGACACAATATGTGAAGGTAGCCCCCAGAATTTTCAGAGTAATGCTCCTTGTCAACCCTGAGTAATTACAAGGTGGAAAAAATGCCTATAATATGGTTTGATGCAATTTGCTGATAGGCTTGCGGCTCCACAGATGGGCAACATGTCGTACATTATGCATAATGCGATCCAAATCGATAAAGTTTGACTCTGGCAAGAAGAAGTAGTGGCAACTTATCATATTAGAAAACTCACCCCCGCCACATATGAGGCGAGGGCGAGGATGCATTAGGGATAACGTGATATATTTGAACTTCTAAATACCGACCTCACAACTTGTAAGGATTACATGTCTGGATCGTGACTTTCCAAAGTATTCCAAGTTTTATGTGTTTACTTACACTTACATCCATATAATGTGACTTGTAATGCGATTTCCTCAAGTTTCCATTTTCCCCCGTCCCCCACCCTCTGTAGATAATAGTCGATATAGCCATTTTCCCGCTAATGTCATGTAAAAATGGAAAGTGACATGGCTCACACGACTTTCGCCTCCAATTTCCGAACCACGACGGTAAATACACTTTTTTTACCATCAGATGTGTATCAGATTGTGTGTCCGAGTCGAAAAAGCAAACATTCAACATGGGAAAAAGGGAATGACGAGTTCATCAAAATTCTGACTGCACAGAAAAAAGGCAACATCACATCACATGCCATGTTTGGGATGGGTGTCGGGTGTCACAAGTTTCTTCTTCCAATCCATTTATCTTTGACTTGACTCTCGTGTTTGTGGTGGTGGAGAGAGAAAAAAAAGAAGAGTAAAGCAAAGGGAAAAACTCCACTCTACTTTCTTCAAAAACAGCTTTCGGCCACTGACGTAGTACTTTTTTTCCAGAAAGAAGTTTCAGAAGAAGAAAAGTCCCGTTTTTTTCATAGAAGAAGAAACAGGGTTTGTATCATATGTTATAATATTAGCAGGCGGACTATTGAACATGACCGCAGGAGTGAATGGAATATTTACTTACTTTTATCATCCATGATGTAGGTACGTGTCTTCTATGATGAAATGTAGGCACAATTTCCAAAACTAAAACCAACTTGGGCTTGAATCCCCTCATAAAACACGCGTTGCGTTCCTTCCAACTCCGCGCCGCTACCGTCGTGTCCAAGCATAAAGGAGCAGGAACTTTGTGTAACTGTCTTTCCGACTTTAATGGAACGAAAGGGATAAGAAGGAGGAGAAGAAAAAAGTTAGTTTCCAGGCGGTGCGGTGCTTACGCCTTGTAAAAATAATGTGAAATGGTGTATTTACGGTGTATAGTGTTGCAACTACATACACAGAGATGTAAAAGTCGAAATGAAGCGTGTCTCTGCGTGAAACTTGCACGGAGATAACTTGGCCATCATCATAATCGTATCCGAGTTTGAAAATTACCCCGACTTGGGGAAAAAATATATCCCCAATCTTCCTACCGACGACTTTAGATAAAAATGCACGAATGCATACGGATATTGCATGATTCCATTTTTATTGCGTACCTTCTTCACCGCCGCTCTCCCCACTCCCCACCGTGGTGAAAGTCCCGTCGGCTTATAGCCGGAACCAGAATGGGGAAAATGCCATCGCAGAATGACTTGATATTGTGAAAAAGGGGCTTTTATTGGTAGTAACTTTTTCTCGAGGAATTGCCCACAGTCGCAAATATCCTTGGAATATATATATTTGAGCTGAGGTGGGTCTCTCTCTGCCACCAATGTGTCACTAGCGCTCCAGGAAAGGAAAGGTAGTAAAAAAAAGCGGCGAGGATCCCTGTTCCGCACGTATGCACCAGAAGAAGAGAAAAAAATATATCTCCATACCCCCCACTCCTCTCTGCTCGCTCATTACCTGTCTGTGCGAAATGAATGGTGTAATAATGTTGGAAATAATGTGTGGTGGGGTATAAACCATGTCATATTTATTGTCCCGTGGGGGTCACCCTTGTCTTTTGGCACAGCTGCTACTCCTTCCTTCCTCCGTGTAGGTATATCTAGTCAATCAATTGAGTGGAAGGAATAAGCAATACGAGACAGGTATCCGTACTCCGTCCGTCCACCCGTATATACCCTATATTTTGACCATAACCTAGTGCTGACGGCGCACCATATGCCTCTCAAAATATTTCCGCACTGCCACTAAAATCTAATGAGCACGAGGATATATATTATTATTTGGTTTGTGAACAAGCTGCTCTGTCGCCTAGCTGGGTTGACTCGAAATTAATTGATTGTTTTGCCTCTCTCTGCTGGCATGGAGTGGATAAGAATTAAAAGTACATATAGCCAATAAATTATTTCGAGCTGAATTTCCCCCGGTCCCCTTTTTCCTAGCAAAAGTTTTACGCAAAGGGTAATTAGTGCGGAGTTGGAGTGAAATGCTGCTGCGGAGGAGTTTTTATGACTCTTCACTTTCCCAAATCGGCTGGGGGACCATCTAATAATAATAATATGGCAACTCGTGTAATTGGGAAATGGATATTATGATTGGATTTGACGAGTTTGGGATTGGGGCAAGTTGAGGTTCCGCATTGTCTAAGGAATGGGTTTTTTTGGCTGAGAGAGAAAAAAATCCACTTTTGGGTTAGTTAACCTACAAGGATGCATCCACCCACTTGGGCCCGATGCAGTTCAATATTTTTTCCTGTAATTAAATAGCAATCAAGTGGGAAAGTTTGGTTAGGTGGTTTCCCTCCAGAAACTCGTAATTGATTACAAAAGCCCTCCAAGTGGAAAAGGCAGTGCGGACGCGAGATTTCTCCAGCAGCAGCATCAGCAAATGTGTAGAGATGCATTAGTGCAATAGCATTTAGTCTGAGTTTTTTATAGGAAAGTCAGAGTTTCTCAGTGAGTCTTGGAGGTGTGCTTTATTCGTGGTGAGAACAAATCGAGGGAAGAAAGAAAAAGTTGACCAACGGAGATTTTTCCTCGTTTGCCAGATTCCTCTCACACTGCATCACACTGCCTATGCTGTATCAACTACAAAGAATTGTTTTTCTCCCCTTTATATCCCCTGTAGGACATATATCCACTG